>JARKHS020001361.1:0-24013 GCA_030143305.2 Amblyomma americanum | reverse complement strand
TGTCGCGCATATCTCTGTGCTCACTCGAAACGCGCCGTAAGGGAAGGGATAGGAGGGAGGGAAAGAAGAAAGGAAGAAAGGGGACTGAAAACTGGATTTTGAGGAAAAGGCGCAGCACGGCACAGCGGAAGAACACTTGTGGCTCGATGCAACTAGTAGCGTATGACCAGTACAATAGTGACGCTTAAGTGGAATGCGCAGCTGGTTAGCGTAGTGTAGCTTTCGCTACAAAAGTTTGTTACACTCGTGTTGCAACTGAAACAGCAACGCGATACATGAACGTTCACAAGGGCACAGCGGATTAACATAAAAAATCAGAGGGCCACTTTGCTGACCTAAATTGCGAAGAGGCGCAAGCCTTTAGTGCGTTGTTGTTGCTTCTGCCGCTGATGTGTGGTTAAGATGTTACTTAATTACACAACTGTTTTTAATCTTAAATGTTGGAGACACTGGATGGCGTTTGGGAGGCATCCGTACAATTCAACGCCTTCCCGCAGTCTCCAGTGTCCTAGACAAGGAGAACTACATATGCATTGGCAGGAAATATTATATTGAAGCCGCCTCCACGCGACAGCTTGTCTGTTACTTAGGCCAACATCTAGCGGGGATACCAGTCTACGTCCCAATTTATAATGGTCGATGATTTCACCGCAGTTTTGCTAGCGCTCGTCGTATGCCCAGTGTGTGGGGGGCCCGACGGCTACCCGGAAGTTAGCGATAGCTCGTGAGCCCCCTCGTTACCAGGGACGGCAGCGTGTGCAGGTGTAGAAATTAACTGGTTTCCTATTCAGCGTTCTTTGGGTGAAGATTTTGGCCGCTTCCAGTGACATCCTCCCCTTTCCAAAACGTTGGACGGTGGTTTTGCTTCCATTCCCACACAAGCGAGCGCTATCGCAACTCCCTCCGCAGTCTCTATGTTGCGGCCTCGGATGGTCTGGGCGTTTCACGTGCTGCCATAGCTTAGGGATAACGATCACTGCAAACACTATGGGGCGAGAGGGACCCTCGACGACATAATGTGGGCGTGGCCACAATCCCCAGGGGTGGGACAAAACACAGTAAGTAGAGAAGCCTTGGAGACCTTGCTGCAAAGCGTGGATCCTACCATCCAGCGACGCACCATCCATCTGGCGGAAGAGGCCGCAACAATCCTAAGGCTGCCTGCCAGCCTCTAAAATCCTCGGGCGCACGACTCCCCGTCTTCCCAGGCCGGCGTGCCATCGGCTGGGAGGGAGGCGTATTTTTTCTGATGGAAATAAAAGTTGTTTCAATCGATCGACCGATCAATCAATCAATCAATCAATCAATCAATCAATCAATCAATCAATCTTTTGCTGCGAAAAGATCAAAACACAATCTGTAGCGAACCATGACGGCCGCTGCGCATTTTCGTTGCTGTCGCATGTTCCTTGACTCCTCTCGCCGGCACTCGCTCGCCGGTGTCAGCGTTCCCGTCACCATCAACTGCAGCAATGCTCCCGAGCGTCCCCCCAGCGGCTGCTTCCAGGCTGCTGCTCCTGCGGGCCCCCGGAAGGCACAGCAGACGCCGTGACGTGGCACTCCCGCCGGCCCGCCGATCTCGAGCCACACGAACGAGACGACGACGGCGCCGACTCACCGGCGCTGCAAGGCCCGTTCGTTGGCCCACTGGTTGCTTCGGGTTCGTTCGGAGCGTCGTTGGAGTTGGACGCACTCGATGTACGATCCCGAGCCGGCGCTCGCGTCACTGGTCCTTCCTGGCGACTTGACGACTTGCTGGCAGCACCGAACTCAAACTGGGAAATTGTTGGCGAGCTTTTCGTACGCATCGGGTATTCTGACAGCTCTTTGCGGGATCAAACTTTTACCTGGCGGGCTGAAGATAAGGAAAAAAAGAAAGGGGTGCAGTAGTGGAGGACTCCGGAATAATTTCGGAGGGATTGGCTGTGTATTGGGCGGCTGATCCTGTTTTCCTTTTCACCCGGTGCCTTTGCACCTTTTCCCTTGTGTGGATAGCGCACGCGGTGAGTTTCTAAATCTCAGGTAACGTCTACGCAGTCTCGCAGGCAAGGAAGGTCCCCCTGGTCGGCTTCCCTACCGCCTCATGAGATGCCTCTAGAAGGTTTTCAACGCTCCAGCATCCGCAGCATTCCTGTTGCGCTGGTGCCAAAAGATGGTAGTTCTAGCAAAATTAAGAATCCAGGGCCTGTTCGAGCTGCTCTACAAGCGGCCACTTCCCTTTCGGAGGCAATCACTGAGATAAGGCAGTTTGGACGTGGCGGGGATTCTGTGCCGTTCACTAGACCTGTCATGCATAAAGGATCTTCTAAACTGCTCTTCTTTTGGGTCTCTTTCGGTAAACAGCTTCATTCCGTCTCATCTGGGCTGCACAAAAGGTTTTGTTTGCGGTGTGGACTCTTAATTGCTTGTCTACAGTTGAGACCCTCAACCTTCTCTCCGCAGCGGGTGTTGTTGCTGTGTACCGCTGTAGCGGAGTGGTGAACAATGAGCGGGTGCCAACGGAAACGGTTATTGCCACTTCTGCGGGTACTGCCTGCTCCTCAGAAATGAAAGCATGGCCCCTAATCTTCCATGTAGATCCCCTTCCGTCTAAGTCATTGCAGTGCAGCAATTGCTGGCGATATGGCCATAGTCCTCGTGGCTGCAAGCCCACCTTACACTGTTGCAAATGCGGCAATGACCATTCATCAAATTTATGCCCTGATCAAAACGAGAAGTGTTGCCTTTGTGGTTGATTTCACGCTGCCAATTCCATGGATTGTCTTTCTCGGGATCAAGAATTGCAAATTCTAGATATAACCGACCGCAAACGCTGTTCGCGTCGCGAGGCATTATCAGAAATTGGAGAGCTCACGGCTATGTAGGTGTGTCAGCCCGTTCAGGAGTGATACTAGGTTCATCTATCTCTCAGGCAATAGTGACTTCTGTGGAAGCCTCTATGGCTACGATGATTGACAGGACAGTGTCCACTGTCACAGAGTGCATATCTAATGCTCTGGCAAGGCAGTTTACCCATGCCGTGAAAATTAAAAAGACTTCTGCCCTGTCAGCCATGCCTTCGTTAATGACCCAACCTTCCTGCCTGAGCAGTCTCAGCCTCAAGAACAAGTTACTGCTCTTTCTCCACTTCCTCGGTCCACTAATTAAGATAATGCTCAAATTATTCATGATGCGAAAATGGTAGATTCTTATACGCGAATCCTCAAACGCAGTGGATCCCCATGACTAACCCTTCTTCTCCACATCCTCAGCCGAAATCAAAGAAGCAACAGAATGGCTATATGCCAAAACAAACTATTTTAGGGCAGACAGTTGCTGCTGCCCGGATTTCTCTACCATAGGGGTGTTAAGAGTTCTCCAGGTGAACTGCCGGTCACTTATTTCAGCTTCAACAGACTTACTGTATCTAGTATCTTAACATAATCCAGACAATTATTTTAGAAGAAATTTCGCTTACATTTGAAAAACACGTCCATTTGCAAAATTATTCTTCATTTCGACAAGATTGTCAGTCAAGAGGAGGAGGCTTACTCATACTAGTTTCTCCTAAATTTTATCACAGGGCTAAGATTACTTTTCAGTCCTCTACTATAGACTGTGAGTGATTGGCTTTAGACTGAAATTCCAGGGTGCTATCTGTTTTCATTAGTGAATGTTCACTCTCCTTGCGGTGTGCAGGATACCAGACTGCTAGGTCTCCTGCTCCTTAATTGTCAGAAGTCAGTTGTCTTGGGCGGGGACTTTAATTTTCTTCATCTGACGTGGGGCTTTAAGACAGATTTCTGTGGTAAGCGCCTTTAGGATTGGATTACTGATAACAACCTTTCGTGTATGAATTCAGGTTCGGCCACATTTCTCCGCGCGCAAATTCGATCTGTGTTAGATTTAACTTTCACCGGCCCTTGTGGTCCTTGACTCAATTGGTCGACTGTGCATTTTGGAACATCTAGCGATCACATACCTATCGTTTTTGATAATTGCCGCTTAACTCAGGCGTGCTCTCAGTTGAAGTCATATATAAACTATGACCAGTTTCAGTCTTCTTTGCTCTCCGCTGTTGCTTCAGCAGTTAATTCTGCTGAAAAGCATACAGCAAAAGGCATATGCTTGGTTATTGAGGAATGCCGAAAGAGGTCCGAATTTTCGGTACGTACATCAAGAGGGAACACTTCAGCTAGATGGTGAAATGAAGATTGGTCGCGGGGTTACAGACGCAGAAAGGCTGCATGAAAGAAGCTCCTACACAATCAGTGCCCAAAAAAATGTAATGATTATAAGTTCATTGCGGCTACCTTCAAACGCTCAATCTCACAAGCGAAAGAAAATTATGAATTCGAGCACTTTGATTTCCTATCAAAATAAGGAAATCGTCACGCACTTCTCGGATCCTGAAGATCGCGGAAAAAGATTCTGGTTTCAGAACATTCACCCTCGTGTGTTGTAACCCCGAAAGAAGTAATATAAACAGTTGAGACAATTGCCAAAGGACAAGAGCAGCGTTTCGCCTCTCTACTTCCTTTGCGCTCCGCGTTTGTGGCGTCAGCGGACCAGTTTCATCATGTTCCCCCTATTACCCTTCCCGAGCTTTCCCCGATAGTGTTGAGGTTACCAGCTGCTGCTCCTGGCCCTGAAAGGGTAACATCAAAAATGTTAAGGAACCTCTTTGAGGAGTCCCCTACATCCTTACTGCAGCTGGTTAATTTTTCAATCAAACAACCGTGGATTCCTCGTGCGTCGAAAATCGCAAAAGTGATTCCTTTGCCCAATAACAATGGTGGTGGCTTTTCTCTGGATAATATTAGACCCATTGCAATGACATCAAACGTGGTTAAGTTAATTGAAACGGTCGTACTTCAACGTATTTCAAAATTTGTAGACCGCAATAATATTCTTAGTCCTTGTCAAATTGGTTTCCATCAAAAATGTTTCATACGTAATGCTCGCATCGATCTTGAGAGTCATATTCGTCTTGCACGGCACCAAAAAATGCATGCTGCGTTGGTGACATTAGATGTAGCCAAAGCTTGAGACAGCGTTGAACACCACATATGATTACAAAGATTACATACTCTGCATTTTCCGAATTACTTATTTGCATGGATATCTGCATTCCTTGAAAACAGACAGTTTTTTGTATACTAAATGGTGGGAATTCTGGGAGATATAAACAATCCAGAGGTGTTCCACAAGGGGCAGACTTGTTGCCTGTGCTGTTTAAAATTCTAATGAGCTCTAATCCCAACCATGAAAACTCGCACGTACGCCTATGCGGACGGCATTTCATTTTTCACTGCTGCAGCTGATATTCAATCTCTCTTTAAATGGATTCTTAGAAGACCATTTACAAAGCCTTACTATTAGCTGAACGGTACCTACTGACGCCTCCCATTGTGATGAAAAGGCAGGGGCGGGAATATATTGCCCACTTCTAGATTGGTCTTTGTCTGTGCGGCTTCCCGACGGCACCCCAATTTTCAAAGCGGAGTTTCTGGAGGTGGTGCTTGCTCTTCGCAAACTAGAGCCAGCTTTCTCTTCAGTGGCTGTCATAAGAGACTCGTTTCTTTTTGTTCGTCCCTTGCTTCGGCTGTAGATTCGCCAATCCTAAGCACCTTCCATTTATAACTGCCTCCGCATTTGAACCTTCTTCACATGATATGGGTGCCTTATCATAGCAATGTGACTGTCAATGAAGTTGCGGACTGCTTAGGAAAGGCGCCCCTCAATAACCCCATGCTACCTATAGTTCCGGCTACAGCGTACATTACAGCAGCCAGAAGTTGTTAAGAATGACAACTGGATCTCTTTTAAGATCTGAAGATTACCTGCACCTGAGGTATGCGTGGAGCAGGCAATCATGCCATTCATGGCAGCTTGAGGTATCTCTGTCAAGGCGGCGCTGCCGGATCCCACATTAAATTTTTATTTGCACAGGTCTGGGTTGGCGCTTAATCCCCTCTGTGTATTGTTGGTGAGCACGAAACCATAAACCACTTTTTGTTGTTTTGTCGCCGATACACCATGATGAGAAGACGGCTTTTAGAGAAACCACTCCAACAGCTTGACCTTTGTTTGAGCAGCCCAATTATATTGTCGTTTGGGCCCACCATACTTCGGTACAGCCACAAGTCTGTTTTTAATGGAATCAAATCTGCTACGTTGGTAAATATTTTTTTATTTTTGAATATTATTTTTATTCTTACAATTATCATTACGATTTAACCCCTCGGCTAAAAACGTCAGTCTCGATCACCTGCGTGCGTTATGCATTTCCCGTTTCATTTCGTTTTCCCCTTTTGTTTACTTCTTCCTTCCGCAGCATTCATTTTATTTTCATCCAGGAAATATTTACCTGAAAAAATCTCTGTGCATTCCAATTCTTGGCCAATCCTTCTATGTGGGCATGTGCCCTTGGATGAGCATAACAACAACAAGAACAACAATTGCAACCACACGGGGATCTTTAACGCACACCGACATCGCGCAGCACACGGGCACCTTTGAGATTCACCTCCGTTCAAGCGCGACCGCCGCGGTCGGGTTCGGATCCGGTTATTCCGGCTCAGAAGACGAGCGCCTTGGTTCACAGTTTAGCCAAAATTAACAAATCTGCCAACGCTTTAGCCCCAGGTTTCCTCAACCGTGCACAGGCGGCCTCCAGTCTAGGGTTCTCACGGGAGCGCATGCAATCATTTGGAGAACTGACGCAGGCCTGCAAAGCCGAGCGTCGGCTCTACCCACGACCCCAACCCTCCCTCGACAATTATCACCAGACAATTTGGAGGCAGCTCCAAACACGCACCTTACCCTCCCCTCATATACGCTCGCGCTATCAAGTCCACACAAACCCCTTGTGTACCCTAAGCCACCACCCAAAAGCCACTCTCGATCATATCCTTTTCCTTCGCCCGGCGGATCCTCCCCTTCGGGGCCTGGAGCACGTTACCACTAGGGAGGGTTGGGGGACCCTAAAGCGCGCCGAGGACTCGGTCAAGCAAGCCATCACCGCCGGCTGGGCTGCCAGCGTCATGAGCCTCAGGGACATGCACGTTTGAGAGCTGTGGGGTCGTGCGGGGGCCCAAGGACCTGCTTGTCTTAAGCTCCCCTGAGTCCATTACAGTTTTGGCTACCACCATAATAATAATAATTGGTTTTTTGGTGTAAGGAAATTGCGCAGTATATGTCTCACATATCGTTGGATACCTGAACCGCGCCGTAAGGAAAGGGATAAAGGAGGTAGTGAAAGAAGAAAGGAAGAAAGAGGTGCCGTAGCGGAGGTCTCTGGAATAGGTTCTGCCACCTGGGGATCTTTAACGTGCAATGGCATCGCATGCACACGGGCGCCTTAGCGTTTTTCTTCCATAAAAACGCATCCGCCGTGGTCGGGTGAAAACTACCAAGCAAAGTAGAAATACGTCTGTACAAATTTTAAATACCTTTATATTGTTGTTATTGCTACTACTCGTCTTATAATTTTTCGTCATTGAGTCTTTGTGTTGAGTATATATTTAACCCGCTCCACCATGGCCTCACTGTTTATTTGTAACTCAACTCTGATCAGGTATCTCTTCTTCCCGCCGTGTGCTTGCGCTTTCTGCTTCTTCTCCCGATGTAGCTTGGGGCTGAGTTTAGAAATTATGTATGCCCAACAGCTGTAGGGGCTAGTAAAGGAGCCGGCTAGATAAAAAATAACTAAAAACAAGTTATGCAAAAAGATTTAGGACACCACGGGAAGCTGGCTGTGCTGCTCATTATTGGCGCTACCATCTGGTAACCTCCACGAAGTGGCCACGTGAGAAAGCAAAGTTTCGATTCGAGATTCCGCAGTTTGTGTTGTTGAAAATCTCTGCCACCTACTATCATTTTTAAGGCGAAAGCCTTTAATTGTTCATGTTGCGTCCGTCCGTTACTCTCTTGCGCCCATGGCCTTCGAAATCACCCGCGTGCGCTAGCGCAATCGCATAATCTCGGGGGCCATGTTTCGACATTGGTAGTTCACTATGCATGCGCGAGGTGGCGCCACCAGCGCAAGCGCCACGTCCGCGCTAGACGCCTCGCAGCTGTCGACCGAGCCGGGTGCCGCGCAACCTCCCTCCTAGCGCTGGCTTTAATGGAGTCTCAGAATGCGTACAAACGCATGTACTTAATTAAAATCTGACCCACACATCAGTGACACAAGCAGCAATACCGCCCTGAAGGCTTTCGCCTCACCGCACTTTCGGTCAACAAAGTGCCCCCCCCCCCCTGAATTTTCTCTCTTTTTGATACGACAAAGGTTGTTCTTTCAACAGCTGCAGTGGGTGCAAATAGGTACACCAAACAGAGAATAATAAAATGTTTATTCAAAAGTCCAATGTTAAAATTTAAAATTTCATTACAGCCATGGCACAGATGAGAACTGATTCACTGCAATCGCATTTGGAGTCCTATCGCAGCCTTGGCAGTAACGGCACAGGCATTTAAAAAAATATTATCTGTACATGTGCTCCAATGACAAACAATTAACAGTGCATGTCAACAAAAAAAATGCCTTAAAGATTGAATGAAAACAAACGATACCTAAATCCTGTGTTGTGCAAATAAAACATCGGTTACAATAACAAAAGCCGAAAAAGAAAAATCTGAACTGCTCAAGCACTAATTTCGTGCAGCCGTTCCCGTGTGGGCCTTTTCAATGGGAGACGCAGTCCGATTCAGCTCAACCTTGGTTTTTCTCCGACTCGAGTCTCCGGTCGGTCGAGTCCTGGGCGGTGCCGAGAGCCTCCATGTGAGGCAGGCAGGTGGGGAGGAAGCAGCCCTGGAAGGAGAGGGTGAAAAACATTCAGGGACCGACCGAGCGACCTCGTTTCTGCTAAAGCAAAAGCTAAAGAGATTGTTTAATACATTCGAAGCAGTGTGAAAGCACATTTCGTGCTACATGGAAGACGACGTTGAGCAGGCAGTGCCGAGAGACGGAGCGCTCGCCGTAGGCCAGCTGGGAACAGACAAGGCAACAGGGAACGGACGATGTTGCTCGTGGTTGGCACCCGTCGGATTAGTGCTTACGCACGAAAAGAGAAATTTGTAGCTCTGACAATGGCGCATAGGAAGACACAATGTTTCGTTTTGACACGAACTAGTGCAGTAAGCAAAATAATTTCGTATCCTTGCGAATTCGCTTACACAAGAGTAAAGAATGATCGGTGCGTAAAGTTACGGTTAGACGTAGTGTCAGGTGACCGAGGCATATGCACGCGCAAGCCTCCGCACGTACACAGAAACAAGAAAGCCGGGGAAGAATTCAGTTTACTCATTAAACCAGTGCCCACAAAAAAGCGACTCATGGCGCTGATTCTTCAGATGTTCTATAGCCGCATACAACTTAAGACAGAAGTGGCAAATGACCCTGAGCCGATGGGGTCGGCCGATTCTCCACCTTGACCGACTATCCCCCTCTGGCCCTTGACCCATCCCTACGGACCTCCTATAGTCGAATACAAGTCAACAAAAAAGCGGCTTTTCAGCTTCAAAGGACCTTCTTCCAACCAGTGGAGTAAGTCGATTCTCATCACCCTGTATGCGAGACAATGCATGGAGTGGCGCCACAATGCAGTGGCGACTATCCATGACCGTGCAGGGACTGGACTATCCTCTTTCATCTGCCACTGACTCCACGGATTGTTGCACGGATTGGAATCGGCCAACACCAACTAGTACGCTGGGTTTTCCTCCTAACAGTACCCTTAACACTGTCGCGTTAAAAAGATTTTGAGCTCCTAACCGACCGTTGAGAAGAAGGACATGACAAAGCTAAAGGCCTCTTCACCAAGTGTAGGAAAGTTCATTTGCTTTCAGTTTCAACTACTACAGCGCACCTGGTGACGGCAGGAGACGTGATGTAGAAAAACAAACAAACGAACGGAACAAATCGTGGACATCCACGTAGCATGAGAAGTTAATGTCCGTGGCTGAATTGTCTGAGCCATCGGCGAACGAAGCTGCTTTCTTATCGCCGTCGCAGGTTCGAGTCGTTCTCGGGGATAGTTATTTCAGCTACATTCCGTTGCCATGACAACACTACGGCGCTCCAGTTGGATTTCCGCCGCCTGCTACAGGAGTAATTGGCGCTGACGCCAGCATTGCCTGGACTACATTATGTAGATCAAGTTTCTTGCCCCAGAATTAGCCCTCCTTCGCAATACTACAAGAACCTTTACTGAACGTGTGCATTTATCTCGGAGCCTTTTTCTTCTTAGCAAGTGCTGCTTTGCTGCTCCTCTGCCTCCACAGCCATGTGATAGCACTCTGTCACGTGACTCGACGCGCCAACAACAGAGCAGCGGATACTGTCCACACGCTCTGAGTGCTGCGCAGTTGACACCCCTCCAAACCCACTGTTCTCCGTGTCCGAATTCATGCCTCACTCTCATTGGTTGACTATGGTCTGACGTCATGACCTCTGCCGAACAGTAACAAATTAGATGTGCCGACGAGCACGGCTTTTTCTCCGAACGTCAGATATAACGCTCTTGCGTTCAATATAAAAATAAACCATGATGGAAGCAGTACAGCACGCAGTCACACAGCTGCAGAGTTGCGAGTTGAAGCCTACCTCTTGTCATGAACTCGTGGCGCATGATGGCTCCGATGCTCGGCCGCATAGCGGGCTCGGTTGTAGAATCCATCGCATGAGGGCGCTCGCGTCGGGGGACACAGTCGGGGGAATCTCGAATTCGTTCCTCTTGATTCTGGCCAAAGTATCTGCCTTCGTCGTTGATTTGAAGGGGGCACGCCCCACTAGCAGCTTGTACCTGCGGAAAGCAGTTTGCGGCCTGTCAGTGTCCGCGGTAATCCACACACTCTGTGGTGGCCAACATCTCAGCCCGGCGCAGCATGAAGGAGTGCGGGCCCAGCAATGCTGCGACACCCCTACCGGCCAATCACCACGAAGTGGTAACGTAATTGCGGGCAAACGACGCTCGTGATGCACGGAAAATCCCTGTTTTGGAAGTGAAGACTATGATCTGATTATTTTAAGATGAGGAATATTATAGCGATTTTTGTGAATATTTTCTCTGCAGCAATCATTACATCATTCCTGGAAGATACGTTTACCCGGTTGCGCACCTGAGAATCACGCCAACTGGTTTTCAACCGTACTTTCTCGACAAATGAATTAACTCCACTTCCCGTCTGGTGGCCGGCGTCGGCGAATTCCAACATAAGAGGCGTGTCAGTGGAAGGACTTTGCAGACGACTGCCAGCCAGGTCGGTGGCAATGAGGGTTTCAAAGACTAGTTTGGGCTAGTGGCGTAATTTGATCGTTGTGAGAAACAGCCTGGACTGGATGAGACAGGGAAGAAGAAAGCAGCACATTTTCCGTCTTTTTTAATTCTTTGTCTCGTCAAGTCTGAGCTGTTTTATGGAACAATTATAATGAGCGCCCAATTTACTGATGCTTAGGTTTTCTCGGAACCGAAAATTAAAGCCCTATGAAGGTTCAAAAGCAGTAAAGAATAAGGGTCATGATATCTATCACAAATATCCGCAAGTGCTTTGTCCCTATGAAACCGCGCCTGTCAACATAGTGGAATGGGCAAGCACAATTAATCCCTTCGAGATAGAGTGACTAGATGAAATACGAAAATTTCTGGCGCCTCCAACTTGCTGTAACTAAATTAATCATTTGTACATGGCGCCTAGTTCATTCGTAAAAGTCACATCTACTTGACTCGAGGTAACCCGACTGCGAGCAGAACTACGAAGTTTGAACACAACCCATCACCACCGTCAACTCTGGCTCGACTTGCTTCACCAGCTCAAAATACAAATAAATGCCACGGCCATGATTTCTTCCCTCTTTATTGTCACAACAAGGCAAGATAGGCAAGGTTTTGCCATTTTTAATATCCACATTTCGAAGAGTAGACTCTTCCTATAATACATTTACGGGCGAATATACCTATACGATACGTATTGCGAACTGTCGTTGCTATAATTAACGTGTAGCCAATTGCAAACACGTCTGCGCAATCAACAGCTGAGACTCACATGATGCACCTGACGGCCCAGGTGTCCGCTTCGTAGCTGTAGCCCTTCAGGGTCAGCATCTCGGGGGCCATGTAGTTGGTGGTGCCGCAGATGGGCGTCATGAGTTGCCCCGGGTAGTGGACGCGGGTGGCGAGTCCGAAGTAGGCCACCTTGAGTTGCGAGCCTGCGGTGAGGAGCAGGTTTCCGAGCTTCAGGTCTCGGTGGATGACCTGCTCCTGCACCAGATACTCGCAGGCGAGGAGCAGCTGGCGCAGGAGGTGCCGCACCTCTGGCTCCGTCAGCGTCTCACGGCACTTGTGCAGCTCCTCAAGAGACTGCGGAATAAATGCGCTAATGAAGCCTGGGGAAGACCCTTGAAGGCTAGGCGCGCTTAAGAACATGATAAAGAAAATGGGGTCCCTCAGGATTTAGCTAGGCTCATGCAGCAACAAATGATAAGGGTCGGGGACCTGTACTCTACAGAATGGAAACATTTTAAAGCCAAGCTCAACCACCCCTTTCTGTGTCCCTTTAAGCACCATTAACCGAAATGAAAACGAACCTTGATGACATTAGCGACATTTTCGAATGTACGCAAAGAAATTAAGCGGAAAAATATACCACCGGAAGGAGGAATGTTCACACACCTGTCTTGTGCATAGCTCCAAGATGATGTACACGTTCTGGGCGTCCTCAAAGTGGCTGTGGAAGCGAACGACGTTCTTGTGGCACAGGGTTCGGTGGATGTTGATTTCGTCTCCGAGCTGTGGACAACAAATTAATGAGTAACCTCGGAAAAGGTTGAACTAAGCGTGAAGAATAAAGTGGTGGACTAAGAACCTGGTACATATGATTAATAAGGATGTACGCTGAAGTGACAAAAGCCATAATGATGGCAAGGGTGATCGGTCACTAGAGTTTAACCTTGACATATATCATATGGGACCGGATCTCACCGTATAATAACCAATGGTTTGTTTTGCTTCCCTCTGACGCTTGAAAGCCGCAGAGTATGACTTAAGAACAGTGACCTACATGCAAGAGGACTAAGCGGGTTCGATATCTAAAGTGGATTGTGTAGCATAATAGAATACGGTCGCAGGGCCCAAATCCACGAAACGCTTGTGTTTGGAACCGGCAGGCTTTGACGTCTCGTTATTTTAATGTATGCGTGGGTAGGGCGAACATTCTAGGTGGACGAGGGGGAGACAACAGTCGATCCGCGATCACACAATCTTTCTTTTGCATTCGATAGAGGGCGGTGCTCATTTTGAACTTGCGCGCGAATCCTATGCCGTAGCTCAACATTCATTACTTTCGTTTTCATATGATTCGGTAGGTCTGCCCGCCTCGCTGCGCCAGCGTAGCCAGAAAAAGTGGCTGGGGTTCAACGTGGTGTAAAATCAAAAGTCAGGGTCAAGGTGAGGTACCCAATGGCCATACTCTTATGATCCCGTGATCATACTACCATAGTTTGGGTCATACCACGGCGGAGTTAAGTACGGTTTGACCTTGTGAGACAGTGAAAATCATTGCCTGATGCACATAGAAATCGGAATTTGTACTCTCAGGAGCAGAGCTCTTACTCTAAAATCCACAAAAGCAATTTTTTGACCTCAGTGTCTACTTAAGATCATTTCATTAAATAGAGAAGAGACAGAGTGATCAAGGAACTCACCTATTGCCGATGCATCTCCGATTTAAGATGGCTCTTGGAGACGATTTTGCCTGCGTACACCATGTTCACTTTTTTGTCCACGAACTGGTAGCACTGCGCACATCCGCCCTGAAAAGGAAATGCCAGCCTTGTTGCATGGACATCCAAATGACGGGCGAATGCTGTCGTACTGCGTGACTGAAACACTCAGGCAGTGGATTCCTTCACTCGAATGCGAAATTGGCTTGATGCCTAAGTGCTAGAATAGACCATAGCACAAAATTCAAGACAGCTGGGACTAATACAAGCTTAACGACGTATGTTTCAAAGGTATGATTCAGTTCACAAAGCATAGCAGACAGGAATAATTTGGAAGCAGCCCTTACAAATTCATGGGAAAAGTGCAGAAATAAAGTTTTTCAGCGGAATTCTGCAGTAGTCGTTCACAATAGGGTTTCTGAGGCATTAAGATGCCTTTTATTGGCACAGTAATGCCTGTGTAGTAGAGGACGTCAGAAAACAGAATCACAATAACTAATAAAGTGAGTAATATGAATTTCAAATGATAACTCTTCACAAAATCACCATATCTGTTACCGAGCTCCCCCGGTTTTGCACATGCGCGGTCGTCCGGTTCACATGACGAGCTACCCTTCGTCCGCCTCCCAAAGAAGGAACCAGCCGCGCTGGCTCAGTGCATGGTAATAGCGCCCTGCTGCTAAGATATAGTTCGCGGGTTCGAATCCGGCTGCGGCAGCAGCGTTTCAATCGAGGCGAAACACAAACAGCGAACGTGTGCTCAGCGACGTCGGTGCCTGTTAAAGATCCCCACGTTGACTAATTCATTAATTCGGTAGTGTAAATTTCTGGAGCACTCTTCAATGGCACCTCTTTATCTTTTCCTTCGTTTACTCCTAACTTCCCTTATTGCGCGGTTGAGGTGTCCACCGGGATATCAGAGCAATCTTCCTCGTTTGGGATATCCAATCTTCCCAAGCGAGGAGGGGGAAGGCCGAGTAGAGAGTACAGGCGCCTTTGCGTGCCCAGACAACCGCTCTTAAGAGGCGGCTCTCCGCTTCAGTGTTTTGTAGTGTTCTTCTATATGCTTTACAGAGACACTCGAGGAAGAAGCAGCGTATTTCTCTCAAAGGAGTCCCTACAGCGGCGAACACTCCTACACTTCGCTTTCTTTCGAGCAACATATATACACAAGCAGGATTATATATGGGTTATCCACTTCAGCAGAACGACTTGGGGCAATCTCCTCAAGGAGCTCTTCACACTCTTTGTGGAGAATCATTAACCCCCTTGCGTTTAAGCATATGGTGATTCAGAATAAGGCGAACCTACCCCCTAACCGATGCGGCTCCCATGTGGTCGAAATTATTCCGGTGCCCTTTTACACCCTTTCCCACACGGCACGGTTGAGGCGAGCCGGTCTCTTACCACAAAACGCTCCTTTGCATTAAGATGCATCGTCAAGCTCTTTTATGATCGTTCGATTGAAGAGTCGCACTAAAGATTTTCTTGATGACAGTCACCCGTAATCAGGATTCCTAACGGAAAAACTACCGTATTCTGACCACTACAAGAGCCGTCTGTGCCAAGAGTAATTAAACAACGGGATTTGATTCTCAGCTCTATAGTGGAGACAATACTGTACCACTAAAGTCTGCAACGTCTGGAAAGGTCAGTCGAAAGCAGGGGACACATGTCCGGCGCGCCGCTCCGGTCGCCGCTTCCGAACTGCCGCCCCACTGCAAGCAGGGACGCGTGGAACGGCGAGCGCCGGCGCGCCGCTTCTCTCAAACTCCGCCCACAGCCGGTGTCAGCTTGCCATCGCACAGCGGTGCCTCGGTGTATACGCTTCACGTCCGCCCAGGAAAGACAAAACAGCCCGGCTATCAGAAAGTCTGCTATATTCGAGCAGCAACAAATCATGCCTGCGCAAGTAGCGAGGTTTCGGCAAAGGCGCCGCCCGCGGGGTCGTCGGGCAACAAACGGCGCTGCTGCCTGCTTGCCCTGGTCGTCGCTAGGCCTATAGCCTAATTCGCGTCGAAGCCGCACCGGATGGCGCTTCGGGAGTCGCCTGTGCTACAATAAGCGGCTTACTCGTGACATCGCTTTAGCTCCTCGCAGCATTATCTCATAATAAAATTAAAATATGGTCGGTATGAGTAGCGGACCTAGCGAACGCTAGACGAACCGCACAGCAATGGCGGGCAGCGGCCGCTGCAAAGCTGTTGTGGCACCAAAATTGCTTCAATCGCAGTCATGGCGGAAGGAAAGACAGAACTGAAAATGGCTGACAGCTATGTTCTAGCAGCGGCAGCATGCCCTGCACAAGAGCCAAGCTTTCGGCAAGGGCCCCTCTCGCGGGCGACAAACTAGTCTGCTGCCTGGTCGTCGCTAAGCCTAGCCAGTTTGGCATCGATGCCGCCGCTGAAGGTGTTTCGGAAATGGCCAGCGCTCTGTTATAAAGGCATTGCTATCATCACCGCTTTATTGTGAACCCGGTCTAATAATTAAATAACGATATGCTCAAATTCCGCGCCGCCTACAGCAGAGGAGCAAGCAGTAGGCCAGGCGAGCCGAAACAGCAAAGCGGCTATAGGAAGAAATTTGCTTGTATCGCTGTCATCACTCCCACCAGCCTCGGAATTGACCAATGATTGTCAAAAGTAACTTATTTTTGACATTCCTCTCTCTCAGGGCGTGTAATGAACGTGAACAAACAATATTAGCGCATTTTTCAGGCGCCGGCTGCCGGCATTGCACGCTGGCAGGCCGGTGCCGAGAAGAGCACCCCTACGTCACCACGACGTTGGCGCTCTACGCGGTGGCATTGGCTGCCGCTTTCAGCCGGAGCGGGCACGCCGGACGCTGTGGATATATCTATGCGGTTTGATGCATCCGGTGCTCGCCGGACATGTGACCCCGCTTTGAGGGTTGCCGTCACTTTGCAAGTCCAAGGTGTTCGACCTACAACTTCACAAAATTTTTAAAAGCATGCATTTTGAATTAGAAGACCGTTTTTTGAGGCATTTTTAGGAAAACGTTTTATAATGCTTTACTACATCCGAATACAGCTGAGAGGTGCAAACAAGCAGGGTGGCTAACTAATAACAGTGGTTAATTTTACCTATTATCTTAACACGCTTTAATAACGAGAGGTGTGTAGCCCACCCTAACTTATATTCTTATCAGTTTTTATAATTTCGAAAATGCCTTTACTGCCATGCCCAGCAAATTTTGGGTTTTTAGATGAGTTACGTAAACTGGAGGTGTTGCTTTGCCTGCAGGCTTCTCGAAAATGTGTTTGTTTAGGCACGATGTATCCAAAATTTGTTCGGCCAGAGCGAAGACGGTAACCGCGTTTTCGAAATTCTACAAACTACTATGGATATTGCTAACGGTGGGCTGCACGTCTCTCAATAATTATAGAACCGTAAAGCAATAGCTAAAAAGTAAACTGTTAGGTATTGGTTAACCAGATTGCTAATTCGCACATTTTAGCTGTATTCTGGCGTACTCCGCCGCTCGCAATGCTATGCCGCAAAAGCGGTGTTCTAAATGAAAAAGCCTATTTTACAAAATGGTCTGAAATCTTTGGTGAAACGACCTGTATACTGAGCATATGGGGCGCCATTCTTGCTGCGCACTGATAACTTCCGGGGCATGGCTACGTTTGCCAAAAGCTGTACATAAAACCTACTCGTACAGCGTACGAGCCCTCAAGCCTTATTTCCGTTTTACCCAAGTCACGAAGCTGCAGCAGCAATTAATAGTCTGATTTCTTTCAGGGGTTGTTGTTATAATCAGGCTATGCCAAAAGGGTACCTGCACGTTCTGCGGTATAGAAAGTACCGTGCCCGTTGTCATAAGGCGACATACCTTGCCAAGGAACTTGCCGCGGGTGTATTCCGTCTGGGAATTCGTGTCGATGACGACGTGGGGAAATTCCTCGTCGGTCGTCGCAGTGCTGGTCAAAATCTCTCCGCCAGCAGCCATCATCAAGAAGATTAAACGCGATCTCGATTCCAAGCTTTCCACAGCTGCAATGCACACTACCGCACAAGCACCAGCGACCGGTCTCGGCAGTGCCGTTGCTGACCGGTGCGCGACGGTTTTGAATGATAGCTTTATAGCACCACGTGCAAGAGAAGAAGGCACGCTGTTGGTTTAAGCCACTGGTCACGGAGATGCATGCAGTGGCCGCACCTATATCGGGCGTGGCCCTCCTATTGTATACGCTCTATTTTAGTCTATTATAGACGCCCTAGAAATCCCTTCCCTTATCTTGCTTAGCGAGTAAGCTTTCTGGATGCCTCGGGTCATCCAGGCTGCTGGGTTTTCCTGGGAATCGAGCTCTTTTGGGTGATCTCATCACACGTGATTATCTACAACGCGGTGCAGCTGCGAAGGCTGACACGTCATGGGGTTCGTGATAAGCTAAAATTGGTACAATGAACAGCCTGTACTATCTCCGCCAAGGTTAGGTTTCCTCCTGCTAACTCGGAGGACTCGGATTCCTTGTCCATGAATCACGCTTTCCTGCTGCAGAGTTACAACTGAAAATTGCATGTCCAAATATTAGTTAATCGTTTTCCAGGCGAGAGTCGGCGTTTGGAGATGACAAGATTTATTTATTATTAATTTCGTTTCGGCACGTTGGTTCACAATATGAAAAGTGTGTTCTTGCGTCGAGTGTGTTTCGTCCTTTGTCTTACTGCGCATGAACGTACTTTTGAAAATTTTGAAACAAGTTGAGAGGCAGGCATGAGCAGACCGGCCGTCCGAAAAAGAATGTTGCAATGCATCAGCTGGTATAAAGGTTCCTTCCCACGACGGACGGTTGGTCGGCGGCGCCCGCATCACGTGTTCAGACGTCACTAGAAACTGTTCTGCCGTCTGATGTTGGCAAGCGGACACGGCGGACGAAAAAAGCAGACGACGTATTGGCCGAACGAAAGTTCCTAAACTTCTTTGAAGTGATTGGCAAAGTTGGGAAGCAGGAAAGATAAGCAGACGAGGTTTTGTCCAAGCGCTACAGACCCGGTGTCTCGGCACTCCTAGCCCTAAGAATGAACGAACTGAATTCGCATACCACAAACATAGAATCGGAAAATACACTTTGAAGGGAGGCTCTCCAGCCGATGGTGCCTACTGAGTTTCCCCTTGACTCATTCTCACCCTCTTTCTGCTGTCCGGTCACATTAGTCCGGCAAGTGTTAAATCCCAGGGGGTGGCAGTAGAATGGGGAGCAAATGGTGACTTAATCGGATTAACTGCGGTGTCACGTAAATCGGTCACAATGAGAGAGATATACTTATAGCAGCCGAAATTATTCCAGCAACTGTACTAGCAACCCTACCGCAACATTGGGAAGAGTGGGCTGGTTGCCAGACCGAGTGCGCAAGCTTCGCGCGACGCCGCTGAATCAAAATGGGACAAGCCTACATGACATTTCTCGCTTTCCGGTCCGCCATTGGGAGCCTACATGTACAGCATTGCTTACTGATGGGGACATCCTCGGACGTACCCCTTGCCGACACCCGCTAAATTTCAGAGTTGCCATTTCTGGGGTTTTCGTGGAAATCGCGCCATTTTTCCTCCCCCCCCCCCACCCCACTGCCGTAGCCCAGTGACCTGCTTTTGTATAGGGAGCCTGCAGGTGCTTCAACTTTCGTGTGCCATCGGGATGAGTGGTAGAAGATAGAGGGGCTAATCGTTGGTCGGCTGCCGCCAGCTTTTAAGATCGCGTGCTGCTGTGCGGCTGTTGAAAGAGCACAATGCCCCTTTGCAAGCACCGTTGCTGCAGCAGCCTTTTCTTCCAAATTCGGGTGCTTCTAACAAAAGCGCTGGTGGAAAGGGAGGCGAGATAGGTGCCAATGCTCCCCTCAAACCTGCACTAGGATATTTTTTTCTTCTGAGAAAAACTAATCCATACAATGCTCCCAAGCCCATCCCTGCAGTTCCCTTTGTGCTCCCGTTTTCCAGCCTTATCTACTCTCTCTATAGAAAAGCAGAAATCGTCGCCCACTACGGCTGACAGCCGTTTTAGGCTCTTTAAGCAACCTTGTACCGAAATGTCCTCACCCTAAGCAAGAGGTACATGGCTCCCTCCTGGATGGATGGACGGATGAACTGACAGGTGAATGGACTGGCGGATGGATGCAGGGACAAGGCTGAGCCGTTTAAATCAGGCGGTGGTTCAAGACACCTAGCCATGACTTGTGAAATTTTACTCTTGCCTTGATTTTAGTCACCAATCAGATAACCTCCGCTTGGTTACTTGTACCCCCTTAAAATCTACTTTTCCTTCACTGTCCTTAAACCCCAATGCCTTGGATAAATAAGCCCCGCTGCTTTCCACTGTAGGGTGAAGTCCTTTACAGAAAAGTATTAAGTTTTCAGCCGTCTCCTCCTCCTCTCCGCACGCAAAACACAACGCGTCTATCTCGTAGTACCTGACTCTCTATGTCTTAGTCCGCAAAACTCCCGCTCTGGCCTCAAACAACAAAGAGCATCCCCTACAAGTATCATAGAGATTTTCTTGGGCAATTTCCTGCTAAAAGATCCTGTATGTTCCCAGAGCCGATTTCGTCAGCATCCCTGTTTTCCACAGAGCTCTCTCTGTTTTTTTTAACCCTTTTCTTAACAGATAATTGCTGATTTGCCCCCCTACTGCTATCCAGATATCTGCTTGTCAATATTTTAGTTCGCTTTCTTACTTTCATGTCAACATTTCTTATGTACATGTATCTGAAAACTTTCCTGGCCCACTGCATTCCTAGCCCGCAAGCAGCGTCATCTGCCTGATGTATTTCGAACTACTATTGCGATTTACAGCCACCATCAATATATCCGCTATATATCCTCGTTATATCAGCTAATAATTTGTTAACAACTATTGATCACAGCACGACGAATCGTTTCACACCATCCGGTACCCCATGAGACCAACGATTAGGCTGCAGTGGTACGAACCCCCCATCCGAAGGTGCGAATCCGACACATATTTTGGGATTCATCGCAATTAATAATTTTTAGCCTCATGAACATGCCAGGTCATTCTACACCAGTTCGAACATTCTGCATCAAGCGGGTGGCCCCTAAATTTTGCGTAAATAGAGATCCATAGAGAGAGGTAAATGAAGTACAGGTATCAACTGAGGTGCTACGCGCTCACTCTTGCTATGTGATCTAATGTAGTCACGTCATAACTTTTTTGGTCAATTTTACCTTCATTGCAGACAGACGAGTCCCCGTATTAACTTAAAGCTATCATAACTATAATAAAAACGTAACTTAAAAATTACCAGAAAGGAAGAGAAAACATGGTCAAGACAAAAAAAACACCAGCGAAAAGGACGCAGGACCAGGAGAAGACACACACAGACTGTCGCAGGAAAAGATGGGGCGAGTCCAGAGAAAGCATGAAAGGAAGTGGGCGGAAGGGGGAGGGGTGGAAAGGGATGCGGAAGACGTGTTCCTGAGAAGTGGCGACAAGAGAAGCAGGACACAAGCTAAAGTTAAAATGGAACAAAGAAGAGAGAAAAAAATTCATTCAGGGGGTAAGGGATGGGTTGGGGCGGAAGTGCAGGGTGAAAGAAACAAGCAAGGGTGTGAGGAGCTGGTGAATGCCCTGACCATGTGCAAGACCTGCCTAAAGAATTACTCCAGTGCCGGAATGTACCTGAGTGTTTCGCAGTTTCCTCTGGATATGTTAATTCTTGATGGTTGTAAGGTTTTAAATTCATTAGGAATGCTTCGTGTTTCCTGTCCTTTGAAGGTGTGAAACCTGACTGAAGAAAGAACAATTTAAGTTCATCGAAGTTGTGACCGCGTTGATTAAAATGTTCCGCCACCACCGTCTATAGGTTCACTGCTGCGTCAGCTAGATGACCATTTAGTCTGGCGTTCATTAATTGCCAGGTTTTTCCGATAAATTGTTCCTGACAGTAGGAGCATGGAACTATCAGATAATATCAGACGACGCGCAGTTAAAGCTAGTCTTTATACCGAAGCAGAAGTCGCTTGTCGGGCACTAAACGTATTTTCGCCTTGTAAGTGCTTGCATGCCCTGCCTCTAGGTCGAGAGCATGCAGTTACTGTCGGCGGGGGTTCCTCATCAAGCCAGACGGTACTATGTCTTTGAGGTTTGTGATGCGTCGGGAATTATTTTTGGTGAGATGATCGTTGCCAGTTATAATAGAATGGCATTCCGGCAGAATGTTGTTTATGTTCAGAAAGGCGTTCGAACATTTTGTTATAAATGCAGGAGGCCACTCATTGTTAGATTTTGTTTGTTTTCTTAAGCAGCTCGACTCGTTTTAGAGCCGTCGCTGGTTGGAAAGCATTAACAAAAGGAGTTCTGAGTATTGTTTCTACCAATTAGGGTGGTTCTAGTGATAGAACGGGTTTAAAGTGGTCGTCGTCAGTGCATATTGTTCTCAGGCGCGTTGCCTGTCCTACAAACATGCCTTGCTTACTATGTCTTTGATGATGGGCAGTGAAATCCAAGTATTGCTGTCGGCCTGTAGACTGTGGCTTTCAGCTGGATATTTTATAAATCGACGGTAGTGTCGAGAAAATTGACTTCCATTATACAATAATGCACGGCAACATAACGCCAGAGTGGAACGAATTAAGGTGCGAGACGGATGCTTTTTGGGTCTCAGATCCGTGTTCCTATATTATAAAAAATTTCGTCTATGTAACGAAGGTATCAGAGCGGTTTTCTTGAAATGAATTTATATGTTTACACTCCAGTAGCTCAATAGAAATATTTGCACGATTCGGTGCGAAGAGTGTCCATACTTGTTCCAAATACTTGAAGGTATAAGAAGAGTCGAACTCAAAATAGTTGAGCGCGAGTAGCAATTGAAGCAGCGAGATATACACTTCAGATTCATGTGGGTGTAGATTTTGAGTTAGAGCGTAGAGGAGCGCATTGATTTCTTCATTTAAGGGAATATTTTTGCAATTTTCCTCTTCCTTCTTTGGTCAATTTTATCTTTAGCTTCTGCGCTGAGAGTTTTGCCCCCATTTGTCAGGAACATGTCTTCGTATTCCTTTCCACCCCACACACACTTCCCGTCATGCCTTCTCTGAACTCGCCCGCATGTTTTCTCCTATTCATTTATTATTTGCTTTTTTCGGTATTTCGTTGTACCATGCTGGCTAATCCCGCATCTGAGTTTTCCAGGTCAACACAGCCAGTCATACCAAGCCACCCGTCACAGCTGGACACACAACCTTTCAATGCCACGCTGGCTATCTTTACACGCCCCACACCCCGGAATCCTTTCTGCTGAGTTGGCCTTTTTCCTTTCACAGTTTAGGAGGTCAACTGGTCAATCAACTTTAGCAGCCATCAAGCCTGGTCAAGATTCACCCTCTCCAGCCTAACACCATTCTCACTTCACACCCTCCTCACCCTAAGCGGGCTTTCATCTCCGGAGGGATGACACTTTTTAATCCCCGCCAATGATTAATGCTTTGCGCAGACGAAAGAAGTCCAGTCCTCTTGTCGGAACGTTGGCAACAACTCTGAGGTTTTCGCTCCTTTGTTCACTTTGACAGCACATATGCAGGAAGAAACGACGGAGAAATAAAGAGCTTTAAACGGCTCTTAAAAAACCTTGACAGTAAAAACCGGATCAATTCAGTGGTAAAAAGAATAATGTAGAACTGTACGCAAGCTGTAGAAACCACATCTTTAAGGAATATATTTCTGATATCTGAAGAGTCAGTGCCCTACACTTTACAGCTAGATCGGGCTGTCTTAGAACGCGAAGATACAAAAGTAAATTTAACCAACAAGATGACACGTGAGCAATTTTCGGTACAGGTAGAAAGAATTGAACATCTTATACAAGAATGTGGCGCTCTCTGAGGGATGTCGATGAAGACACAGTCACTCTTTCAGAGGCCCTAGGGTTTAGAGGCCACCTTGGCCATGTGAATGAATCTGCGCAATGAAGATAGAAAAAGCTTTTCTAAGCTTAGAAGAAGAGCAGGATTAAGATTTGTATTTGAAGAAAATGGTGAATTTACAGACCAGTTTATTACACCGTTAAAAAATTACCAAGCAAAAAAAAAGCCGAACGTGGTGGCAACTGCTACCACCCAGTTTCAAAGGGGACACTGCTGTCCTCCATCCATCCACACTGGCCAAGACGGCGAATCAGTGGAGGTCCACGCATAGCTCGTCCCTCTATATTCTCGTTCCTATCACATTCTTTTATGAACACGATTTTGCGGGTTAAATTCAAGGTGTGCAGGCCAAGCTTCAACAAGACGAAAAGTAAAAGCTCCTGTTAATTGCGTAGGATCTGTTAAAAG
>JARKHS020001360.1:0-252604 GCA_030143305.2 Amblyomma americanum | reverse complement strand
GCAGTTTTCTTCCCACGGCATGTGGGCATCTCGACAACATCATCTGTCTCCTCGGCTACTACCGAGCATGCTACGTTGGGGGTGCACTGTACGGGAATTCTTTCCTCGTACTTGTTCAACATGTTTGCATGGAAACCGTTCTTGGTGTTATTTATCAATAACTCATAATCCATGATCATTTTTCTTTTGCGTCAGAAGGTAAGGGCCCTTCCACTCCATCAGGAACTTATTATGATCCGTGTGTAGCAAGATGAGAACCTTCTTGCCTGGATTCAGATTCCTGTGAGTGGCTTTCTTGTCATTGTAGCCCTTATAGCGTTCGAGCGCCCGTTCCAGACCTTGATGTGCAAGCCTGCATGTTTCTTCCAACTTGTCCCGAAACTCAAGAGCGTATGTGTATGTTGTCTTGAGATCTGATGCAATCTCCTTATTAGCCCACAGCTCCTTGAGTATTGTAAGTGGACCTCTAACGGTTCTCCCATATAACATCTCGAAAGGCGAGAAACCAATACTCGTTTGTGGTACTTCGCGGTAAGCGAACAAAAGAGCTGGGAGATATCTATCCCAATCAGTAGGTCTCTCCTGGCACATTTTCTTGATCATATTTTTGAGGATGCCGTTGAACCGCTCTACAAGCCCATTACACATGGGATGGTAAGGCGTCATCAGTAACGGTCTTACTGACATAAGGCAGTTAACGTCCTTAATTAGCTCCGATGTGAAGTTCGAGCCCCGGTCACTCAAATTTCCCTCGGGAATCCATAACGCGAAAACATTTCCACAAGACCCTCCGCCACTTGGATACTGTCAATAGTTCTGAGTGGAATAGCGTCAGGATAACGAGTGGCCACGTCAACTAGAGTAAGCACATATCTATTGCCTTTGGCGGATACTGGAGAGATTGGCCCCACAATCTCAATCGCCACTCACTGAAACGGTAGGTCGATGGCTGGCATCTTACCCAGAGGTACGGGACCAACTGTTCCCTTCGGAACTGTGCGCTGGCACACGTCATATGAGCGAACAAAGCGCTTAACGTCACTCTGAACACCCGGCCAAAAGAACTCCTCGGTGATCCTAGACACCGTTTTTTGAACACCCTGGTGTCCGGCCATAATGGCGTCATGTCCTAGGCGTAGCATGGTCTCTCGCATATCTCTTAGTAACACTAGCTGTTCGACCCGCCTTCCTGAACTACATATGCATTCCCTGTGCAAAAGACCATTTACCAATTGATACTCAAATGACGTCCAACTCTTCTTTCTTTTCACCTATTCCCCGACTCTTTGGAGCAGGTCTTCAAGCTCGGGTCTTCTTTTTGAATAATTGCAATTTCGGCAGGTGTTACGCTCAGGCACATAACAGGAGTGGAGAGCGGACGCTGCGTTGCTTGGGCTGTCGCTTGAGCTCTTGTCTCCACTGCCGACGAGAAGCTGACTGCACCCGTCTGAGCTGTCGCGGGCCTTTCCTCCTTTGTATGTTCTTCAATGTCGAGCATCCTTCACTCGGGAACGGGGTCTTCGACACCTCTTGCACCCGTAACGTTCCCCAAGATGAGATCGTAGGTGGGTTGGTCTACGCATTTTGCCACTACCTGTCCAGTATAATATGGCGTGGACACTAGAATCCTGGCTTCAGGAAGGTACCTTACTGTGCTGTCTACCAGAGTGACGACCGACGCTTCCGCTGTAAGATCCTCGTCCTTCACCATGCTTCTACGAACCAAGACTGTATTAGCTCCGCTATCTCTAAGCACCAATATAGGACAGTCCCCTATTTGCCCAACCACCACTGGCATTCCTGCTTTCGACTTGGGTGTTCCACTCACTGCCTCATTTTTCAGCGGCGTTTGCTCTCCTTTCAGCTGTGGAACTTCAGATGGCGTGACAAGTTCTACCCTTGAGTCGACAATGCATGCAGCTCGGTCCTGCGTTCTGTATCGGCACTCATCCAGAGTATGACCCCTCCTCTTACAACCTTGACACATAATCTGTGTTTTTTTGGGCAGCGCTACTAGTCCGACAGTCAGCTGCACGGTGTCCCACCTTGCCGCAGAGAAAACACCTCACTGGCGCCTTAGATGCACCGCTATAATAATAATAATTGGTTTTTCGGGAAAGGCAATGGCGCAGTATCTGTCTCATATATCGTTGGACACCTGAACCGCGCCGTTAGGGAAGGGATAAAGCAGGGAGTGAAAGATCTGACTAAAACGCAAAGACTATAACTACACACGACCCGGGCACACTGCTATCAGCGTCTACTACTAGCGTTCAGGCTCACGTTTGGTTCGGTGTGGCTGCGGCGCTGTATGGATCCCGTATCCGGCGTCGAGGCGTTGTTCGACGTACTTGGGCTGGCGTTGCTGGCGGCGTTCGACGCGCTTGGGCTGGCGTCGCTGGCAGCGTCGTACAAGCTCCAGGTCCAAGTGCCCGTGGAGGTGATGCCGGTGTTGTTGGCTTTGGGGCACCACCCGGATGGGTGGCAACAGCGCTGCAGATACCCCATGCCGTAGCAGGTGGTAGCGTCCTCCGTTGACTCCCCGGAACGAGCTCAGGCACGGCAGGAAGACCACGGCGCGAAGCCGTAGAACGCGAGCTCACCGGAGCAGTAGCCGGCGTCGCTCTCTTCCAGCCGAAGTGTCCCTGACCCGCTGGAGTCTCCGCTTCTCTGCTGTTGCCCCCAGTCCCTCGCTCTCACTCACCCTTTTATAGCCTCGGTGCTAGTCCACGTAAGCCTTGTCGTCGTCGTCTTCTCTTCCCCACCAATCCTCTCTCTCCACCTCACCGAATGCTTCTCCACCAATCATCTCTCTCCACCTCAACGAATGTTTCTTCCTCTTCTTTATTCTTCGGTTAATTCGCGTCGTCTTTCTCACACCTTTTTCCTTTAAAATTTTATTTAGGTTCCCTATTATATGTGACAAGGTGTCCTGCCCGAACCGATTTAATCCTCTATATTTTGCCTTGGACGACCTAACACGCGTTTGTTTCTTTTCAACTCTGCCGTCTTTCGTGCTCTTAACGTCACAACTATCATTTTTCATTTCATGGCATGCCACGTTGCCCTTAACTTAAGCTGAACCCTTTTCGTTAGCCTCAATGTTCTGTACCATGCGTGAACGTCGGTAAAATAGAGCCGTTATAAACCTTTCTCTTTAGAGATATTGTTAAACAGCCATTCATGAGTTAATGGTTTAGATATTAGGGAATTTAACGTCCCGAAGTCACTCAGTACCTGAGGAATGCCATACTAGAGACTTCCGGATAATTTCAACCGCCTGTGGTTCTTTAACGTGCGCTGCCCTCACAGAGTACACGTGCCAAAATCATTTCGCCTCGATAGAAATGCTACAGCCGCAGATGGGAAAGACCCGCAATTTTCTGGTCAGCAGCCCAGCACTATAACCACTGAGCCACCGCTGAGGCCGTTCATGTTTCTCAGAGAACCTGCCAAAAGGGCTACACCCCATTCTTATTCTGCTTATTACTGAGGTCACTGCCTGCCCCAAGACTGTCCGCACAATCGCTTACCACTTGTAGCGACTCGCTACTAACTGTAAACTACTTTTCCTTTCAGAGATTGTTAATCATTACTTTCGTTTTCTGAAAACATTTTGAGGCCAACCGTACTCCTTTTCATGGCCAAGTCATTTATCATGCTTTTGCGGTTGGTCTCATGAGTGAATTAGCAAGGCAATATCATCAGTTAAACATAGATTACGGAAGTCGTCTCAGTTGACTCTTATCGCTCTCTTATCTTATGACTCTTGCCTTAGGGCGCTGAATACCTGCTGTAAAGAGGTGGTGAACAGCATTGGCCAGATGTGTCTCCCTTGTCGACACCCTTTCATAATCGAACCTTTAATGCTGACTTGGTGAAAGACTGTGGTGGTTTTGATGCTGTTGTATATATGTTCTAGTATTTTTAAATGAGGTTCACCTGCACCCTGACTCTGTAATGCCTTAATGAATTCGGAGGTTTAGACCGGATCGAATGCTTTCTCATAATCAAAAGAAATCTCTATCGTCTTATTTCTCTATCGTCTGATTGACAGGGTGAATACGATCTCTTGTCGAGTAGCCTTTGCGAAATCCTGCCTGATCATTTGGATGATTGATGTCCAAAGTTATCCTGACTCTATTAGGGATTACTTTCGCAGACACCTCGTAGTTAAGAAAGAGTAAGCTGATCGGTCTATAACTTATGTCTCGACGTCCTGTTCGTTATGCATTACGGTGATGTAAGCGTTCTGCGAAACTGCCGGATCACTCGAGGTCATTAGGTATTGCGTGTACAAGGTGGCTAGTTTTCCTAGCACATTTTCCCCACCGCACTAAGGCCTACCATAAAGGCTGTTAATAAACCTGTGACACACACACAACTTCGCCGAACTTCACCTGATGTGTTTTTTTCCTGACCCTTATCTGCGGTGTTCCCTTTTGGAGTGTTCCTAAGACATTCTTTCCTTCCTCTCCCATTGTTGGCGGATGTCACATTGCTCTGCGCTATCGCCACTCTCATTGCCATCCCTGAATACACTTACTACAGTACAGATTTGTGCACCACTCTTCAGCTACATTATCTATTTTATTCATATTGCTAACGCCATAGCACTCTTTGTCGCATAACGCATGCATCTAATTTTTGACTCTGCTTAGCTCCTTTTTACCGCTCTTTAGGCCTACCTTCCATAGGTTGTTCCATATATCAATCTGGAGCCCCGGTTTCCTAGATAGTGATCAATTTCCTCCATATTAAACTTCCATATTGCCGCGAACATTGACTAAATTTGTTAAGCTCTGCCAACACTATTTTGTATGTGGGGTTACAGGCTTTCTTCTTTTGATATTTCCTAACCAAATATTTTGACTGCTGAAAAAGTTTTCCCGTATTCTGTCTAGCGATCCGTCCACCTGCTTCTACTGAGCATTCCGTAATTGGAGCTGTAAGACTATAGTTTAATTCTTCAACATTAGGGTCGTCATCCTCAGAGCCAAATACCTGTTCTCCAATGAGATCCTGTATTTCTCTGCTTGTTTTTGTTACTGTTAGGTCGTTATTGGGCTTCCGCCTAACTAGTTATTTCCGTTTCCTCAAGTCTAAGCTAATTCAACACCGTACCATTCTATCGGCTCTGCAACGCACCTTTCTCAAAGTCTCCACGTTGTGCACGATTAGTGCTCTT
Source organism: Amblyomma americanum (assembly GCA_030143305.2). Taxonomy (NCBI): domain Eukaryota; kingdom Metazoa; phylum Arthropoda; class Arachnida; order Ixodida; family Ixodidae; genus Amblyomma; species Amblyomma americanum. Next base: position 247,416 of record JARKHS020001360.1, on the reverse strand, counting down.
CAACGTGCAGTTCCTTTTTGTCCAGTTTGCTTAAAAATGTATTCATGATCTGTAAATTGATTCTTCTGTGAATTCCACTACAAACTCCCCCTTGTTATTCCTAGAGCATATGCCATAGTAGCCCACTGTCTTGTCGCCAGCCTGTTTCTTGAATACCTAGGCATTGAGCTCGCCATCAGATAGTGTACTGTGTTTCTACTTTCCTCATCGCCAATTCCGTGTCTTCATAGAAGCTTTCGACAATCTGGTCATCATAAGTGCATGTAGACGCGTAGGCGCGTACTACCTTCAGTTTGTGCCTCTGATTAAGGTAATTACGATAGCTGCCACTCTCTCATTAAGACTATAGAATTCATCTATGTTGCCATATTTATCCTGAATGATGAATCGCACAGCTATTTCTCGTCTGTAGGCTAATGCGCGATATCACAGTACGCTCCCGCCCTTAGGCAGTGTATCGCCACCTCGGTCGTTCAAACCTCACTAATCCCTACGAGATCTCATTTCATGCCCGCAGTACCTCGAACAGCGCTGCTAGACTAGCTTCACTGGATATATTTCTGGAGGTAAACATTGCCAGGTTCGCATTCCAATGGCGGCCTCTCCGGAGGCAGAGATTCTTACCACCCTCTGCGATGCAGATGTTCTCCTTCTTCACTGCCCTTTGCAGCTGACGCGTCGCTGCATCAGCGGTGCGTCTGCGAGCGGACAATTTCCCGGCAGCAGAAAACATCACTAGGTTATCAGTGCTCTGCAAATAAAGCGTGGCTCAAAAAACACCCAAAGTTCGCGATGCGTTCTTGATATTGGCAATGGCAGTCTGGTGCATCCAATGTTGGACTTGTTATCCTTCACCTGCCTAGTATTGCCGGCGCCTTTATACAATCCTGGCAATCACTGCCACTGTTTGGCTGAGTTTCTCCAATCTCTGCCACAAGCGTCGGTGCGATCATCAATTCCCTGCAATCTTGAGCCATGTTCGCCACATATATCACCTGTTTGCTACAACTGCCTCAGCCATTTAAAACCTTTTCTATATTTACATAGGTTAGGCATCACTCATCCGCTATTGATAGGCTGGCTACGTTCTTTAAAGTTGCGCCATGTGTAAAATGCCACACCAACTATCGAAATTTTAACAACAGAGGGGGAAGTAAATCTGCGTTTAGAAGAATCATCACGATAGCTTATAATTTTGGATCTCGTAAAAACTAACTTAACTTCTCTAAGCGGTGTCACAGCTGTTTAGGCCTGTCTCATGAGTTTAGATATCACTGCCATGTAGTACTTACGCAGCTTTGTGGATGGTAGTGCGGAGTCAGTATTTATATAGGGTCAATGCAACGAGATAAAACTTTTTATGAACGGCATTTTGTACGTTTTTTACCTCCTCTGGCAAGAAAACATTGTTCTGTTTTCGACATTCGAAGTTCAATGAATTAATTTTACATAAATGGAAGGAAACTGCACGATACAATTATAAGGTTTCCTTGAACTTGTGCACAAGACTTCAAAATGAAGTTGACTTGCCAAATACATAGTTCTTGAAGAGGACTGTTCGGAACAAAACCGCAAATAAAAATCTCATATAAAGAACACAGACAAAATAAGTGTAACAAGAAGAGGAAAATAAATAAATTTTGTTCTGTGAAAAGCTTCCTTCTTTGGCACGATGTAGGAGAAAACAGTAGTATAATTATGTGTTTTACCCCAGCTGCGATTCAAGGACATTATCCTTGGTGTGAGCGCTGCACATTCGTGGTGTGAGAGCTCATTCCTGCCTATTGAGGAAACCCAAATATACAGGAGTGCTCTCCTAAGCGTTTGCTCCACGGGATTTTTGCAAGCCATTTCGTCCTGATTCTTCTCGCATGAGAAACTTCCACACCCTGCACAACTTTGCCCTCTCTGAAATCCGCTCGAAAGACAAACTCAGGAAGATGACGTTGGCCAGCGGTATCCTGGAATACCGGGTGGAGGGGGGCGGGGCGCTACTGAACCCCTGGACTGATGACCCAACCCGGGATCCGCTCTGTCCTTCAGTTTTTTGCAATTCAAGTTCGTTCTTTTTCGCTCTCTTTCTCTGTCTTCTGCTCTCCTGGCGTCTCGCTACTTTTGGCGGCGCATGAACGCTGTGTTCGGGACTGGATATGCGCACCTATTTCTGGCCAGCCAACGAAAGTCCACCGGCACTCTGTCCCGCCAGTTACTTTTTTTCAGTCCCTCGCACCTGCTTTGATACGGTGCACATCGACTTGATAGTAGAGCTTATACCCGGCGAATGAAGCTGGTCCGAGAGCTTACACCTTCTCGGACAGGTGTATTCGTTGGCCGAAATCAGCACTGCACTTCGATATTTCGATATTTCTACTGCTGCCGTCGCTTTTGCTTACCTTTCTACCTGCGCCCACTTGTGAAGTCTGTCTATATTCATTGCGGACCGCGGCAGACAGTCCAAGTTGCCTCTCTTAGTGGTAGTCCATCTAGGAACTACTTGCCTGCAAACCTCCGCATACCACGCTTAGACAAACCCCCAAGTGGATCTTTTCCACTGACACCTTAAGGACGCCCTCACCGCGCATGCCATATCAGAAAAGGGGGTTGCGCGCTTGGGGCTGACCGAATTGGGCATACCATGCGCCTTCAGACAAGTCCCCTTCTGCTCAATGGCTGAGCATGTGTATGGCACATCAATCCTGCTTCCTACTGACTTCTTTCAGCTTTCATTATCCCTACTAAGCCCCAAAAGCACACGTAGCTCCTCTGCGGTGTGTATCTATGCCATCAACCTCAGTCATCACGCCGCGATACACCTAGACCAATCTAAATCTCACCATCCTCACAACAGCTACTCATGTTTTTCTCCATCAAACTCCCTCCTGAGCCACAATACTTGGGGTCGTTTCGCGTCTTAGAGCGCCTTGCAGCATATCATATCACCAACATAAACGCCTGCGCTGCCTTGGTGGCCCTGAAGGGTCTTAAGCCAGCTTACCATGTAAACGGCTCCGTAACTCCTCAGCTTTCTGCTTCTCCCTCGTCCCTCATTGGCGCCTGTCCCTTACTCTCACCCGAAGCCGAGCTCTTTGTGGCAGCAACTTTCTGCAGCGACCTCTCTGCGCTGCGGGCCGCGCGAGGAAGACGTTTTCCAAGTCGGCTCGAAGAGATAAGAATAGAACCTTCTTCAGCGGCCAGCAGTCGATTGGGTTCCGGTCCTGCCTCCGCTTTCGACCTACAAGCTGACTGGCCAGTGTTTAAATCCCAATACATCCTCAAAATATGTTTCGTGAAAGCCTTAGCAACAGTGAATTGAACGCAATGTTTCCAGACCTCATATTGCAGTGCCATTTAGCTGTACCAGAGTTCTCAAGAGTTGTGTGGCAGATGGTTGAGAACTGTTTTAGAAAGCGCAATGGCTTGTCCGCAGGAAGAGGAACAGCGTTTCTAACCGCTGCCTCGCTACATGTTTCACACTTGCTAGCCGCGCGGGCAGAATTAATTGCGCGCCAAAGACGCCGGAAGACTGTAGGTGGTCACATTTATTACAAGTTTTGGCCATTTGGAAACGATCTCCGAGCCTTCGTAGACCTATGGCTGACGACGCGCTCCGGGCGGCTAGAAACGGAAGGTCTTGAAGATTATCACCGACATTATTCTCTACTGCTGAATTGTACTCTCGTCCTTCTCGTCTGCTGACGCGTCGGCTGGCGAAAAGCAGCTGGTGTGAAAGCAAACAAAAACGCCCTAAAACCTCAAAATAAATGCCAGCTTGGCGCAGGAAAACCAAAGCGCTCGGCTATGCCAGCTACATTACACATGTCCCCGCTTCAGGCTGAAAGAAAATTTTTTTAGTGTGAAAGCGCTATTCTGATGGGTGAACAGAGAAGAAGGTGTAGCGATGGTCGTGGGTTCGTGCCGAGCTAGGAATGTTTGTCGGTTTGTGCCAAGTGAAATAAATAAATAACAATTGATAAACAGCCGCGACTAAAGTTATAAACCGCGGCAACGTTAGCAGATAAGCTTCACTGGCCACTGAGCGAGAGCACTAGGCTGCCACCAGAGCCGAACACGCCTCGTGTTTAACTGCAGCACACTCTCGCGCTGTGCATTACACATCCTTTTTTAATCAACTAATGCAACTAACAATCTATTTATCGGCATTCGAGCTATGTGGCGGTAGTGATAGACAGATGTGCGCTGCATGCGCTTGCGTAGAGAATGTTTTGGCAGAAAGACACTACAAATACGTGTTAGCGTTGACAACATTGTCGCAGAATTGCGGCGCTGGAGCATAGACCTCGGCGTGTATCTGGTAAATTGGCGTTGACAGTGAAGAAGTTGAAGACGCGTACAACTGGCTCCCTGTGTTAGTGGACACCTCAATCACGCCGGTGGCGTTCGGCTAAAAAAGATATGCTTTCGCAGAATTTTTTGCGCTAGCGACGCTAAACTCTCACCCGTTTTTATCTTTTGAGAACACCGTTTATTCTGGCAGATTTCGACAGGCGAGAGGAGGCCCTAAACGTGCTCTCAACGTCTCTGTTCTTTTTGACATCCAGTATAGCTCTATTCTCTGCGGTAAAAGGTGAAAACCTATGTGTATGCAGACAACATCGCCTATATTGCTTTTGAGAATGGCATATACTCCCTGTATCCGTCATAACAATTATACATTTGAGGGCATGCCTAGCAGCTACCAGGTGCGGCCACCCTATTCCTGCAAGCGTCTTAACCTCAACCGCCCATGTAACTCTCTACCACCCCCTGTTACTCTTGCCTTCTTTCCCTATCCAGAGTGTTACTTCAAAAGAGAATCGCTTTTTTATCCTTCGCATTACATGCCCTGCCCAAGCCCATTTCTTCCTCTTGATTTCGACTACGATGTTATTAAGGCGCATTTGTTTCCTGACTCACACTGCACTATTCATGCCTTTTAAAGTTTCACCTATTATTTTCTTTCCATAGCTCGCTGCGCTGTCTTTAACTTAAGTTTCACTCTTTTGTTTACTTCCACGTTTGTGCCGCTCAGATGAATTCAGGTAAGATACGGCTGGTATATACTTTTCCTTTCAGGGGTATTGGTAAACTGCCATCAAACACGGTGGGGTTATATAAGAAGCTTCACTATCTTGGCGACCCCATACAGAGCCGCTCACTGCCAAATGGGTTTCAGCGGCCGGCATGCTGCCCAGGCTGAGCAACATACGTTGAGGCATGTCATGCCACTCGCTTATAATTAACAATAAAATTCATGTACATGCAGTATTAGAGTTCGTCTATACATTGTTCTCTAAGCTACCTGCATATAAACTTCGCCCGTTTCTTACCTTGAAGACGGAGGCGTTGAGTCTGCCTGTGCTTTCCAGAATTTGTGGCTCATTCCGCTATTGTGTCTAGACGCGGAGATTTCATCACTTCCCCCCAAATTTCGGCTCATAACTGTCCAGTCGTTTCTAAATTGTGTGATGCTTCGCTCCATACCTCAAATTTGATTCTTCTTCGCAAACCTAAGACATTTTTCAATGAAAACTTTTCTCGTTTGCATGCACCACACATCTGTTTTGTGCAACCTGAAATCCTTGATTCCTTAATTAAACGCCTGCCGTTCGGATATTCTTCAGGTGTGCGAAAACCTAAATACATTCAGGTTGTCTTTGAAATCTTGCCGTACAATGCAAAACTTTTCGCTGTCTGGTGGCTGAATGGTTTGCTACAAGATCACTTGATGTCCTCCAAGCTGATGTTGTCATTGTGAGGGATGCCTCAAAGCATGAGAAAAAAACAGGTATAGGTATTTTCCCTCCGTTCGTAGATGGGTCATTATCATTAAGCCTCCCCGATTGCAGTCCCATTTGTTTGGCCCACATTTTAGGGTGTTCTTGCTTTGGACAAGTTTAAAAATATCTCTTTCATTTGCCATACTTATAACGAATTCATTATCTCAGTGTTCCTGTCCAACGGCCTCAACGGATTCTTAAGCACTCCAATTCATCAAATTTTTCATACCTCCGGAAGCTGCTTATATGGTGATTTTAGATTCCTGGGCCAAGAGGAATTCGGTTCAATGAGGTGCAGATAACTTGCCGAAGGCACCTTTTCAAGACCCAGTCATGAGTCTCCTCGCGACTGCGGGAAACATACAGCAGCCAGACTTCGCAGGCATATGCTATTGAAAGAATTCGCAGCCTCAGCGCTTTCTTCCTGTCCCAATTATCGCCGTCTTCTGTTACCCTGGTGAAGCAATGAATGGCTATCGTGCAATCTTGAGGTTTCTGGCAAGCCTCTGTATTGTCGCATACCTCCATGATACTTCTACCCTTATAGGTCTGCTCTGGTGGTTACGCCTTTGTACTCATGCTATGCTGAACCCGAAATGATAGATCATTTGTTGTAGCCGTCTCTGCTTCTCCTCTCTCCGGAGATTCAAGCCAGAACACCCGTTTCGACAGCTTTATCGGAAATTGCTGGGGTAGATATTTCTCTTAGAGCTTCTGCTCTTGGGCACAGCAGCTGGAATGTGCTCTCTGCCATTCAAAATTTCCTTTTAGACATGAAATGGCTCCCATCCTAAAATCATTCTGAATTTCGTCTTCTGGCTTCTCAGGTTCACTATCCATCTCTAATAAAACCATCCAAAAGTTGGAATGTATTGCCCTTTTCACATTTTAACTAGCTTATTTGACAACAATGTTTTTCCTTAATTTCAATCAGGTAATAAGCATTGCATTCTTTTTTATTTTGTATTCGAAAAAGGTTGTTGATAATCTGTCAGTGACCGTCGTGTCCTGGCATATTCACCGCAGTGGTTACGCACCGTTTACTTCTTGAGGACAACAGCAGTAGTTTAACGCATTGAATGCACGCCTGACTTCTGCATGGTCACGTTTTTTATGTTCTTGATAAATCGGCTCCAGATTCCGGAGTTTTAGCGGCTTCTGCCGCCAATAATACTCGCACAGTTCGCCGTGTGCCTGGTGGTGAGCTTGTTTTCAACTCCGTCGTTTTGCATGCGGGCGTCACCGGCCGTTCAAATTGTAACCAGGGCTTCAAATATGCCTTACGTGGTGTCACCGTCTTTAGTAAAATCCGTACAGTAAGAAAGTTCGAGACCATCTCTAATAAAACCATCCAAAAGTTGGAATGTATTGCCCTTTTCACATTTTAACTAGCTTATTTGACAACAATGTTTTTCCTTAATTTCAATCAGGTAATAAGCATTGCATTCTTTTTTATTCTGTATTCGAAAAAGGTTGTTGATAATCTGTCAGTGACCGTCGTGTCCTGGCATATTCACCGCAGTGGTTACGCACCGATTACTTCTTGAGGACCACAGCAGTAGTTTAACGCATTGAATGCACTCCTGACTTCTGCATGGTCACGTTTTTTATGTTCTTGATAAATCGGCTCCAGATTCCGGAGTTTTAGCGGCTTCTGCCGCCAATAATACTCGCACAGTTCGCCGTGTGCCTGGTGGTGAGCTTGTTTTCAACTCCGTCGTTTTGCATGCGGGCGTCACCGGCCGTTCAAATTGTAACCAGGGCTTCAAATATGCCTTACGTGGTGTCACCGTCTTTAGTAAAATCTGTACAGTAAGAAAGTTCGAGACCTAAGCTCTTGAGCTACGGAGAGTTAAAGGTCAAAACCTGTCGCTGTCTTGTCAAGTTAGCCGAAGAACTGAAGCAAGGGCTCAGCATGACTTCACCAGCCACCTTCGGGTTCTCCACTGACATAGAAGATCTTTATTACTCCATACCCCACAAAGAACTGTTTAAGGCGGTTAGATGCGTAATTCAGGATTCGGGAGAAGTGCCTTTTCAAAACAGGGCGGGTGTGAACATCGACCGTTTCTTAGCCCTCTTAGAGTTTTATCTACAGTCAACTGCCATTAATTTTAACAACCGGTTTTACACACACAAAAAGCAGGAATATGCATCGGGTCGTGCGTAGCTCCCGTTCTTTCTGGCATTTTTCTTTCCTGCATTGGCAAAAGCTTGCATAGCTTACTTCCTAACCTACGCATTTTTAGATATGTTGACGATTATTTGGTGATAATGGACAAGCCGCATGTTTTATCCATTGACGAAGCTGTTACTGATGTTCTCGCATCGTTCAAAATGGTTGCAAAAGGCTTAAATTTTACCTTTGAACTCCCTAGTGGAAACTGTATACAGTTCCTTGACCTGAGAATTCATTTCTTGGAAGGGCATATATGCTGGATGTACAATCCTAGGTCACAAAAGGCACTCCTCCCTTACATTAGTGCTCATTCAAAAATAATCAAAAGAGTAATAGCCATGAATTGCCTCAATTCCGCTTTGGAAAAGTCATGTCATCATCATATGTTTGAAAGTGTCCAAATGCAAACTGAGCGATTGCGCACGTCAGGCTTTCCTCCAGATTTATTGTCAGCTGTTGCAGAGACGCTGCTACAAAAGAAAAAGTGCATCAAAAAGACGGATAAGCAAGACCAGAAGCTGCCAACTCAAGTAATTCCATATCTTCACAGAGTTTCTCACAATCTTAAGAAAGTTAGAAACAGATACGGTGTTAACGTGCTCTTCTCCGCCCCAAGCAAGCTATCAAAAGTTTGCCCAATGATGATTAGTAACAAAAGGCCGATTTGCACTATAAACCACTAACTTGTTTTCATCCGTTGCGCTACTAAGGTAGTGTACAGCATTCCGCTCACTTGCAATAGAGGGTACATTGGTCAAACGGGACGCTGTTTTAATGAGAGAGCTTGGGAGCATTATAATCTGGCGAAAGAAGGGAAAAGTGGCCATCTTGCTAACCACTGCCGGGATTGTAAGTGTAAACCCATATTTCGGAAAGCTAAAATTCTTGGGCGTGGAAGAGACCGGATGGAAAGAGAGAATATTGAAGCATATCACATCAGAAAAGCAGGTGGTCAGTGTGTCAACACCGCTTCCTTGTCTCATCTTGATAATAAAATGGCGTTTTTGAATCATTGCGGTTGATTGCCACGAGGCGATAGTAGTGCTGTACTTAAGCTTGGTATTCTCAATAAAAATCAGTTGGAAGTGCAGCATTCGTCCTGTCGTATGTGTGTCTTTTTCGTCCCCGTTTTTTCGTGCTGCTTCGTTTTCTCAAGATGGATGATTACCAACTGGCCCAAACTTCGGTGCTTTTCAATACTTTAATGTGTTAAATTGATTGGAAGCCTGCGGTGAAGCAGGCAAATAAAAGCTTTGGAGAAATCGAAAACAATGTGTCAAACTGCTATCCTCAGTATACACTCCGCAATATATTGCATACTAAATCCAGATTTGGCTGTGACACGAATAAGGCTTGCTAAAGCCGTGTTGGTATCTGAAAACGACAGAGTGCTTCTTAAGATAGCTATTGACATTAGTGCATATGATGCGCTGGAGGTGTTCATAATGCTGAAAATTAATGACATAGGATGAGAGATAAGAGGAATAGACTTATCACCGGATTTAAAAATTGGTATTACTTTTCCTCCAAGCAAGTCACGAGGAAAAATACTGGATAACTGTGAAAAGAGTACCGAAATATTTCATACAAGTTCACCTAGGCATTTTTAGATATCCTATTCTTAAAATGAAGGTGAAGAGAGCTAGTAGTAATCATGTGGTTATTCAACAAGTCTAGATTGCTGAATTCACTAATGAAAGCTTGTGGCATGAAAGTGTCAGAAAGCGGCTACAACGCAGGCGAAGAAATAATGTCTTCATATGATAACGCTGCTTGGAATGCGTCGTTAAAATCCTGAGCACACTCACTTTTTGTCAGTGCTTTGCCGTCTGCATTTATTACTACGAGGGTGTCGAACCGCAACCGATCTTGTAGCCGAAAGCGAAACCGAACCATTATTTTTGCCTGGAACCACAAGTGATCCCATATTTATTTCCCCATCCTGGAACAAAATTCCAACCTGTATGATTCGGAGTAACCGTTCCGAATCAGCTGGGGATTTGGTTCGGCCCCACTTTTCTTGCAACTAGGAAAACTTTTATTTTTCAGCCAAAATCACATGTATTACCTTACATATTTAGACACCGAAAGCTGCGCGCGCTAGGCTGGGCGAAAATGGCCCCTAATGCACGACAGCTTGACTGCAGGAAGTTTTATGTCTAGGAAAATAAACTATTTGGCGTTTCTATAGCGCGCTGTCCGCAAGTATAAGCATTTTGCGCCAGACTGATGAGAAATCTTGAGATTATTAGATTCACATGTTAGCTGACAGTTTCAATCGATTTGTGAGCACTGCTCTAACACATAAAGCACCGACTGGGAATAGCTTCAGTTTATTTGGGCCATGTATCAAAATTATTTTAAAGAGGTGCAAAGACCAACCAGATTTGAACGAAAACATCTTCGACGGAAGTCCGTGTGGTTCGGTTCTTGAGATAGTTGAGAGAAAACTGACGGCAACCAATATTTTTAACTTTGCCCAACGATTCCGGACCAACTCCGTCCCTTCTTCAGGGTTGACTAAAGTGTACCACCAGCAGCAGCAGCAGCAGCGGCAGCACCAGATTGCTGCCATCGCTCTGCTTTTGTTAGCGAGTGGCGCAGTCCGCTAACGTACGCGGAGGGGAGCGTTTTTGGAGCCCTATTCATCGCCGCCTTTGTGAGCCGGATCTGCCATGACTCCACATGTCGCCTCTTGAACAGGTTTGCCTCCACGGCCACGACACTCACCTCCTCGAAGGCTATCGGGTGGTGGCGTGCTCGCAGTGTTCGGCGATGGGGTTGGATTCAGAATTCATTAGCCCGATGTCATTTATGTGTTTCCTTTATTTTTGGTGGCGGTTTTTTGTTTCACCGATGTATGAAGCCGGGCACTTTGTGCATGGAATTTTGTAAACGACATCCTGTTGTTTTTCTCTGGGGACGCGGTCTTTCAGTCGTGGTAAGAAGTGGGTCATTGTCGAAACAGGTTTGTGCGCCACGTGGATTCCGTGTTTTCCGAGAAGCTTGCGAGTGCATCACTGGTTCCCCTCACATATGGAGGCACAACGCGGCGGCGTTTCAGTGTTTCATTGTTGGCTGGTCCCCCTGTCCTCCGAGCTGGACGGCGACCAACGCATTGAATAAAGCCACGTGTTTAGCCATTCCTCTCTAGGTCGGCTAGAACGGTGGCTTCTTCTGCTTTTTGTAGCGTGAGCTACACTGGTGGAGGTTGAGCAGTTTCACGTGGCTCCTGGAGGGCCGTGCTGCGCATGCGGGAGGAGCAGTGACGTCAAACGGCGCACAGCTGGCGCGCCGGAGACGCCGCTGCCACGTGCGCCTCGCCGGTCTGCGCATTCCAGAGGAGTGAGGACATAGCCGCGGCAGACGCACTGGCGCCAGCGCGTGACCAGCAGTGCGCCTCCGTTGCGCAGTAGCCAAGTCTGACGCTGCGCCGGAGCCGCTTGATAATGCCGCTAATTTTGTGCGCATGAGCATGGTATATATATAGCGGGGCGTTTGGCAGTGTGGTATGGCCATGGAGAAGGAGAGCGAAATTGCAGCTTAGCCACTCAGCGTAGCTCGCGCCACGTATATCCTGGCATAGCCGAGCTAAGCCACTGCTAATTTTTCTCCGCTTCGGAGAACTACAATTCAAACATGAGGTAATTGCCAATTCCCCGCAGCAAGGAGAAAACATAATTTTGGCAATTGACATCAAAGGCGCCTTCGACAACGTTAGCCACGCGGCTATAATGGAAGGCATCAACAATACCAACTGCGGAAGGAGAATCCACGACTATGTAAGATCTTTCCTGACAGAAAGAACGACCACAGTAGGATTAGGAGATATAAGAAGCGGTACCATAGACACACCAAATAAAGGCACACCGCAGGGATCGGTCATATCGCCAATCCTTTTTAACCGAAGCATGATCGGTCTGGCAAGGAAACTTGAAAACATCCCGGGCATAGGACACGCCATATATGCGGACGATACAACTATATGGTCGAACCAGGGATCACTGGGGCAGAAGGAACAGCAACTGCAAGAGGCAGCAACCTGCATCGAGCAATACACCAAAACGAGGGGTTTAACCTGCTCAACCGAAAAATCGGAAATCCTTAGGATAGGAAAGAAACCAACGGATGCAAGACTAGAAATAAAGCTTGAGGACAACACCATCCCGGAAAAGGAGACTATTCGAATTTTAGGCATGTGGCTACAGAGCAACGGCAAATGCAACCACACGATAAACCTCCTTAAAAAATCAACGGAACAAGTTTACCGCATGATAACCAGAGTATCATCCAGAAGATACGGCATGAAGGAGTGCGACACGCTGAAACTAGTGAACAGCCTAGTCATCAGCAGAATAATCTACTCACTACCATACCACAACATGCCCAAAAGCGAGGAAAATCAGACGGAGGTTCTAATCAAAACAGCCTACAAAACAGCTCTGAACTCACCAAGAAACACGTCAAACGACAAGCTGGCAGAACTGGGGCGGCACAACACTTTTGATGAGCTTAGTAAGGCACAATTCATGTCGCAAATACAAAGGCTAAGGAACTCGACAGCAGGAAGGGTCCTTTTAAGAAGGCTGAACTATAAAGAAGCCTTGGACATCGAGGACAGGTCGGAAAACATCCCAGATGAAATACGTCGAAGCTTCCATGGTAGTCCCATACCCAGGAATATGGATCCAAACCTCCACGCAGCAAGAAGACAGGCAAGGGCTAAATATGTAAAAACAAAGATAGCCACACAAGATCGAGTAGTGTACACTGACGCCACACTGTATCCATGGAATCGCAGCCAAAGCATCAAGGAAACAGTTTCGGTTGTAACAACGAAGGAAGGTGACCTCATCAGCGGTGCATTCACGAGAGATGGAACGATAGCTGAGACAGAGGAGATAGCAGTAGCCCTAGCGGCAGCCGAGGGCTATCGCACCAACAAATCTCTCACAATCTTAACTGACTCCCAGGAAGCGTGCAGACGCTACATGCCAGGAAGAATCAATAAGAAAGCACTAAAGATACTCTTGAAAACGAAGCGAACCAATGAAAATATCCAACATAGGATCTACTGGGTACCAGGACACGCCGGAAACAAAGGCAATCTGAAGGCAGACAAGCTAGCTCGCGAGCTCACTACCCGAGCTGGTGCGTCAAATGCCTCGGACGGCCCGAGAATGACGGTGGAGCTCACGTACGCAGCTATCCTCAACCTCATTAAAGGCAGAAGGCGCAAATACCCCAAGCCACACCCTCAGCTAACACAATACGAGGCGACATGCTGGAGAAGACTCCAAACAGGGACCTTCTACAACCTTCATGTCCTACATAAGATGTATCCAGAGCAGTATAGGGATACATGTCCGTGGTGCGGGGCAACCCCCACGTTATATCATATCACATGAGAATGTACGCACAACGTAGCGTTCCGAAATAATAAGGACCCAAATGCGGAGCAGTGGGAGGACCGGCTAACCAGCAGCCAGCTTAAGGCCCAACGAGACCTAGTGAGCCACGCATGCCGGATGGCCAGGGACAGTGGTGCCTTGGACTAGGGGCGCCAACCATGCTCAGCCTGGAAGACATCGGTAGTCGGAGGAGCAGATTGTCTTTGCTCTCCCCAGGAGAGAGGAGACAACGAATCCGTTGTCTCCTCTCTGCTGAGAAGAACAAAGATAACCTGCTCCTGCGAAGCGCAGAAAAAAGCAGAAGGCACCGTTCTCGCCGAATGCAGAAGAATGGCTACGCACGTGGGTTTATTCACCGCGTTTGTTACCGTCAAGCTCGGAGGACAGGGGGACCAGCCAACAATGAAACACTGAAACGCGCACGCGTTGTGCTTCTATATGTGAGGAGAACCAGCGAGGCACTCACACGCATTCTCCGAAAACTCGAATCCACGTGCCTCACAAACCTGTTTCGACAATGAGCCGCTTCTTAACACGACTAAATTACCGCGTCCCCAGAGAAAAACAACCGGGTGTCGTTTACAAATTCCCATGCACAACGAAGTGCCCGGCTTCAGGCATCGGCGAAACAAAAATGCGCAACCAAAGATAAAGGCAACACATAATCGACATCGGGCTAATGAATTCTGAATCCAACCCTATCGCCGAACACTGCGAGCACGCCGACCACCCGATAGCCTTTAAGGAGGTGAGCGTCTTGGCCGTGGAGCCAAACCAGCTCAAGAGGGGACATGTGTAGTCATGGCAGATCCGGCTCACAAAGGCGGCGATGAATAGGACTTCAGGAACGCTCTCCTCCGCGTACGTTGGTGGACTGCACCACGTGCAAACAAAGGGAGAGCGAATGCAGCAACCCGTTGCTCCTGCTGGCTTACTTTGGTCACCCCTGACGAAGGATCAGAGATGGTCCCGAAACGTTGATTAAAGTTAAAAACATTTGATTGGCGTCAGTTTTCTCTCAAATATCCCAACCAGATTGTGCAACATTTACTTTCGGAGGCATTCGCTGCCTCAAAAAGCGGATACGAAATGATACGCGCCGTAATGGCTCAGTGCTTGTGGCGCTCGTGTGTTGTCCGATAGGTGCCGGGTTTTACCCTGACCGATGTGACCCCGGTTGGATTGTGGCTAAATGCAAAAATGCGCGTGTGCTGAGAGAGATGAGAGCACGTTGAAGAAACCGTGGATAATCAGAGTCCGCCAATACAGCGCCCCATGTAACCCCAGTGTAGCTTCGGCGCTTTGAACCCCAAGTAATATTACTGTTATTGCAATACAAGCAGCTTAATCTACCGCTGTTGTTTTTTGTAACGCGACGGAAATAAACACAGAAAGATGGACTTGTGGCAACGGTAGAGATATTTGAAAGAAAGAAATTAAAGCTAACTAAACAAAGCGATAATGCAAAAATGCATACGCTCTGTGGTACATAAATAGGTTTACGCAATTTAAACAGTTTATTTACTAAAGATATGAAACCTTTGTAATTAAATGTACCAGTGATGAAATGAATTGGTGTAATGCCGACGCGTTTAGTTCGCTCTGCCTAAAAAAATTCCTATACATACCTTTCCCCTTCGTCATGCTGTTGTAAACCAGCTGATTATTGAATCCTCTGTTGAGCCGCTTATACCTGCTTTTCGCTTTTGCAAAACGAGTTCTTGGTGTCTGGCAGAAGTTATTTATGTTTACTGGCGTTATTTTCTAGAACTCTGAGGAGACGGCACAGGTGGGCCCTTCAAAATCATCATCGGGTGCATTGAATCAACTGGTTCCAGCGCCGATTGTCGGCAAACAGTACAAAAATTGTCTTCAAATCGCGATGAACTTGATGCAGAACGTGATGGCAAAAAAGGTTTAATATGAAGCAGGATTTACCTGATGCATTCCAAAAAATTCTTTAAAATTATATCTGCCAAAAAAATGGCATGCGATGTGATGCGAAAAATCATGGTTAGCAGTAATTATTGTACGTACATTTAGATTTTACACTTATCGCATATCATTTCGTCTTTGAATTGTATTTTTCCGCTGCTTCTCTTTAGGAAGTGGCCTCTGGAAAATAGAAGCCTTCTTTAGGCTTTAGCTGGGTGGCAGAGCGTAGGCGGGAGATGTATTTCACCGGCGGGTACCCTAAGGGGTACCAAAAGTGCGCTGCTTGCGAAGGCTTTTGTGTGAAGGCATTCTAAAGAATGGAGGAAAGTAGGCTGCGGGTCCACGTTCGTAGGTGAGAATACCACGTTCGTAGGTATCAGCATTTTTGCTGGCGGGTGCCCGAAGGTGAATCGATCAGGACTGTTTCTGCAGGATGGTGGTGGATTGTGGGTGAAAGTCTTCGGTTAGATTTAGCTGCGGATGGGTTGTTTTTGTAGGCCTTGTGTCTATATTGCCTCTAAAAAATATGTGAGAGATATGTGTGTTTTGGGTAAAGGCTGGCAGTTTAGATTACCTTCTAACAGTGGTTCCAGAAAGGGCACAAATCGGTGGCTGCTTTTGGAGGCTGGAGGGTGATAGTGGGTAGCTAGTGGCTTGAGCTTTTCTGGAAGCTGGACGTAGCGGCGGGTGAATGTTTATTGTGGGTGAAGATTCTATAGGGCCGAGGTCATTGAAGGTTGTGATTGAATAATCGTAGTTCGTGTATGAATTTTTACTTGTGAGTGCCCGGATATGCGCTCATCGCAGTATGCTTCAAGGGTGGAGGATTCTGTGTTTGCAATTTTGCTGCACAGTTGAGCCCACTTGTAACGATCCTGATGGTTGCGCTGATTGCGTTTGTTGTGTTCGAGGTTCATACTTAGCGGACTTTCCATGTTATAGCCAAAAATGCGAAGTCACACAGTGTAAATCTGTTATGCACGTGTTTTTATTCAAACTAGACGCTACTGCAGCGCATTCCAAGCTCCACATAGCAGTTGCCTGCCACTACCGATAGCATTGCTGCCCACAAGTTGCTTTAGGGACGTGATATATATAAGTAATCGCGGTGCAAGCCTCCACGGCAGCCGGTGGCAGGTCGGCCTCCGTGTCGTCGTCAGCAGCTTCCTGGCAATGGAACAGTATTCCTGCTATACGCACTATTATTTTCCTCAGTGTGTGGCCCTCCGGGGTCGGCGTCCTCACGTGCACCAACGAAGTCATCCCAGGCGACATTGACGACGCTTTTCCACAAATAGGCATGCGCTCGATAACATGGGTGTTCGACCGCGTCCTCCTTCATTCCTAGATCACAGAAGCAACTGTTGATAAACGCACGCCGTAGTCAGTTCTAACTAGGCTAACTTATTCCATGACAGGGAAGTCACCCGAACTGATACGTCCGCACCTTGTCAGTCATTTGCTATCACTGTGCGCTGGTTACGGGGCGCCAATAAAATACATCGATCACATGAATTATACCGATGCAATGTGGCAGCTCTCGCTCGTTGAGTTTGTTGGCAAAATAGCGAGGACGCCGCAGTCTGAAAAGGCAGCACATGGTGCATCACACGGTTGTCCGGAACGAGCACGATGCTCCATATTTTTTTCATTCCACTAGGCAAACAAGTCACAAATTTAAGCCTAGTTGCACACTCACTGATCAAAATCTCGCGCATCGTCCAGTGCTTTGTGTCGTGCGCACAAGTATGTAGCTTCCAAAGCGCTGCGTCTTGCTAGTCTTCACTAGGACACACGGCGACCGCTACTCGCTGTCTTCTATGCTCCTGCATGCATTGAAAGACGGTAACTCGAGGCTTAATTACTGCACTTTTCATCCGCTCCTTTCAAGGCATGCGTTTTCGACGGCCCCATTTGGCAAAAAGCTTCGCCTGCCTCCCATAGATCCCGTAATTTTTCCTTCTGTTGCTTTTTTGGCGGGGGGGGGGGGGGGGGTTGCGTTCTTTCCTTCGAAAGGGGTAGAGGTGGTGTCACGGGGACTTGCAGGTGCTCACCGCTCTCCGCTCATCAGGGAAACGGAGGTTTTGTACTCCAAGGCTGAGTTTACAGCGCCTCCTCGTTCGCTGCAACCAAGTTGTGCGGCCGTACTTCTTTATCTCAGACACAATGACATTGCTCTAATACATGTTTTGACCGTAGATCCGTCTTCGTTCGTAATAACCGAGCGTGCTTTAAATCTGTGGCTGTTATAAGTGAACGTGACTATATTAGCTTTGATTTACCATCCACGGGGCACAACGGGAGCCTTTAGGCGTTAGCAGAATGGCTTTTTAGGTTAAGGTGTCCACCGTGAAGCAACAAAGTTTATGCTCCGTTCGTTTTTTAAAACTAACCAGTGGGACTCACTCCCACCATTCATTCCATCTGGATGACGCGAAAGCATGAAAGCACACAGACGCCCGTCCCCTCTATCAAAACGTGGTCTCCCAGTTCAGGTTCAAACCGTACCCGAGTGCTCTAACCACTGGGCCACCGTGGCAGGCCGAGCACGTACTGTTGCCAAACTAGCAAACCCCAATACTTGCAGGCCCCTTCCTTGAAGCTACGGGCCTCTGAAGCCTCAGGGGTTTCCTCTGAGACCAACTACATGCGCGAGGTGCTGTTTGACGAATTGAAAAAAAAAATGTTGTTTTGCGTTTATTCCGAGTTTCTGTTCACGTTCTCTCCGAAGATAGCTTCGCGAACTACGCAGTCGAATGCCATCTTTAATAACGACACTGCGAAAGTGGATACATTGATAACAACTTATGAGATTGCAGTGCTGAGAACATCAGTCGGAGTCAGCCGAGAAACTTTTAAAAAACCCAGAACACCGCTGTGACGGAAATGATAAAAGAGGGAGTGAGAGCAGTAAGGCAGCACTAGATGCCGTATCGGACCTGTCGCGGTAGCTCAGTGCTTAGGGCGCTAAGCTACTGAGTCTGAGTTCCCAGGTTCGAACCCTACCGTGGCGGCCACTTTTTGATGGAGGTGAACTGCAAAAGGCGCCTGTGTGCTGTGCGATATCAGTACACGTTCACCATCCCCAGGAAGTCGAAATTATTCTGGAGCCGTCCACTACGGCACCTCTTTATTACTTTCATCTTTCGCTACCTCCTTTATTTTTTCTCTTACAACGCAGTTCGGGTGTCCACTGAGACGTGAGAAGAAACAAAATTATGTAGGAAAAGGCTGCGAGTAGCAGCAAAATCACAAACAAGGATGCGGGCTCGGGTAGATTTCAATGATTTGACCTGGAAAAGGTATTTGGTGAGAGACATGGGAACAAGATGTGGGCTATCAGGGTGGGATTGTGGGATTGGGGCGATAATGGAGATCGCGTGGGGTTTTACAAATTATCGTTATTTAGTCGAGCTCCTTAAGAGTTTCTCCGCAGAGGGCAATCACTCGATATTAGCCAGATGTGGAGCCCTCAGCCTCCAAGCGTGCTTCCATAGCACAGGAAACGGTTGCCGGCCTCTCCGAATCTAGGACAGGTTAACCTAAACGGGCTGACGAGCAAGATCATCTAACTTAAACCATGTTCCGCTACCCCATACCTTCTGATTGTACTAAGAGAACGGAGTTTTCGAGCCGCCCGTTTTTGCTTCGGCTCTTATTCCAAGGCACTCGCTCGCAACGGGAGCCCTAGTTTTCGCGCCGTCGCATCACCGGCGTCGCATTATAGGCTTTCGCCCCTGATATAGTTTGCGAGACATCTACCTCTCGCCTTTAGTACCTTCGGGGCTCATTTTATACGGGGGAGGAACGTAACTCCTCCACACCCTCAACTCAGGCACTCCTGAGCACCCGAAATGTAAAGGGAATAGCCTGGTGCTGCGCCGCGCCAGTTAAAACCTCACGTGTCGCCACCGGGATTCTTTACTTCCAGTGGCGGCGCCCGCATACCCACCCGACTAGGGCGCGTACATTGTCAGCGCCGCTTTCAGGGTGAAGACACCCCTCTCGGCGGGGGCATGTGGGTCCCATTCTGACGTTTGGCTGCACTGAGCGTAATGCGGCGGCACGCCGTTTCGAATAGAAAACTGAGGCTGGCGCGTGCAATTCAAGAAATTTTGTATTCTACAAACATAGGGTGGCACCAGAGATTGTTTATACAGTGCAACAGAGCTAAATTATCTAAAGTATACCAGCTTTCGCAGCTACATTGCCGAGAAAGTCGGCTCCTTATGAACAGTCGGTGCGCTCATGTGTGAGTGGTTCTCTCCTGTCCCGTTTCCTTCGCGCTGTGTTACTTCAAAATTGAGCCTCCGCGGTGGCTGAATGGTTATGGCACTTGGCTGCTGACCTGAAAGGCGCGGGTTCAATCCCGGCCGAGGCGGTCGAATTTCGATGCAGGCGAAATTCTTGAGGCTCGTGCACTGTGCGATGTCTGTGCATGTCAATGCACCCCAGGCGGCCCAAATTTCTGCAGCCCTCCACTACGGAGTCCCTCATAGGCAAGAATCAAATCATATCTCAACCTCATACTCCCAATCTTGCAACGCTGTCACTATCTGTCTAGAACGTGAGTCAGAACCAGAGAGGTGTACGTCACCCAAAACAAGATTTACTGAAACAATCAACATTAACTACAAAAAGAAATAAAAATGGGTTTACATCACACAGATAAGCATTCAAAAATGAGGCAGAGTTTGCACACGCAGGTGGTGTTAATAGTAACGCCAAATACTTCTCATTAGTCTTTGTAGTCAATGTATCAATGAAAAGGATAATAACAACAGTCCAGTCGGTTCTCAAGGGGGATGGTGGGGGGGAATGTCACCAGAGGAGACCTCGCCGGGGCCTGCGGAGAGTAGCCGAAGGAGCGTCTCGACAGTCCGGATGGTTACCGGGATGCGTCGGCCTAGGAGGACAGCCTCAGTGCGTCTCTCCTTCATTGGCGTCAAAACGCGAGTCTCTTTGTCTTCTCTCGGGCTAGCCGCATGGTGGGGGCGCCATTGCATACCGTCCTCCTCGTCCAGCGGGTGCGTTGCGCCCATGTATCTTCCCGGCCGTGGATTCACACGCCCTTGCGGTCCCCGGAGTTGTGCGCCCACGTCGTCTGCTTTTCTCCCGTCTCCATGTAAACTATTATTGCTTCCGCGCAGACGCGCACTCTTTGCACTTTGTCTGCTTCGCTCTCTCCCAGTGTCTATGCCGGTTTCGTCCGCTGTGTGCCTCGGTTTCTTTTTTTGGTTCATTTGTTGACGTGGCGTCTCGGACTCACTCGTGACAAACGTGCGTAGCAGATTCCAGTGCTCTGGATGATCTACATTTCGATTACGTTTCCAACAATCAGAATTCCTTAGTTCGAGCTGCTCTTGCATAGTTGCCAAAGAGAGAAAGCACCATTTACGGATTCTAATTTAAATAATTACGGGTATGCAAAGTTAAGTTGTGCATTATACCTCTCTCTCCAGCAAATTGTTCTGCAAAGCAAGAGTTTTGCATGCCTTACTTCGCATACATTGATTAGTTAACTGTTGCTCCAGCTGCTGGTATGACCTGAGATAGCCAATTTTTTCGGCGAGCTGTCGAAAGCAAAGTGAAAGAGCCTGTGCCCATTAATAGTGTGGGCAGAACACCAGGGAACACAACTGTTCCTCATACATTAATCTTTTACTACTGCATCAAACACACAACAAGAGTTCACTTCAAGCAAAGGGGCGTGACTTCACGGTCAAAATTGCCAGTTTTCGCCCCGGTTTTGCAAGTTTCGTGCGTTATCCGCCGCCTATCTTCTCCCGATTACAGCCACCTCCGTACACATCGCGCATTCTGCACCACGCTGTGAGAAGTCGCATGTTGTGACCACCAGACGAGAAGCACGGTCGTCTATGACGAAGACGTGTAAAGCTGAAGGCGAACGTTAAAACCTACCAGGCCACACCAAAATTTGCCGAATGGCTTCTTCACAACTTGGCCACAAAGACGTTTCCCAGTGAGGCAACGTATTGTTTAGGCGCTCTTGCCGGTAAGCGAGTATGTAAAGCTCTCGTCGCAGCGTTTTGTTCTGTTTATTATTTGTTTTATCCTCACGCCACGAAGGCAATATAACCCCCCCCCCCCTTTCTCTATATTTTTGGGGCCAGATCACTACGAATATCCTGGCGCCAAACCTATCTTCTGTGAGTCAGTAAGCAAATAAATATTCGCTGCGTTACGCCAGCGAAAGACGCCTTTTTCTCCAATAATAGTTTATTTTACTTCCTTTTGGTATTGATTTCAAAGAAACCACAACTGGGGGAAAAGAGCTCTTTCCATTGCCGTCACGAAACCACATCAAAAAAATTCAGTAAGCGTGTTTCTGGGCAACCATGTCCTATAGATTCATAATGGAGACACGTTTCGCAGCATGAATAAAACGCACACAGAAGACAAGGAACAAACAAGATCGGACTGTGCTGCACTTCCAACTAATTTTATTTGAAAAAGCTCGACGTTTAAATACATTCAGATATCATGAGGTGAAACCTAATCACAATCATCCAAAAAGGCCATTTCATTCTCCAGCAATGACAGTGAAGGCGTGCTGACGCAATTGTCACCGGCTTTCCTAATAAAAAAAGGCTTCGATAATTTCACGCTGAAGCTTGTGCTTGGCGTGACCCTGAAACTGCGCCTTTTTAAACATAGGTTTGCATTTTCACGACCGGCAGTGTACGGCAAGATGGCCGCTGATACCATCTTTTACAAGATTGAAGTGTTCTAGCGCTCTTTCATTAAAACAACGCCCTGTTTGGCCAATGTACACTTTTTTACACGTAAGAGGAGTGCTATAAACGACCTTCGTTACACATTTTGTGAACTTTGTGACGTGCTTAATACTGCACGGCGCCTTCTTCTTTCTCGTTATCACTGGGAAAATTTTTGACAGCTTGCATGGTGCGGAAAATACAACGTTAACGTTGTATCGGTTGGCGGTCTTCTTCAGATTGTGAGATATCTTATGTAGGTACGGTATTACCTGAGTGTTATTCTGTTTCTTTCCTTTGTCATCCGTTCCTTTACTTCTCTTTCTTTTCTGCATTAGGCTCTCACAATCAGCTGAAATACCACGATCAGGGAAGCCGCACATACGTAGCCGCTCGACTTGCTGATTGACACTATCGGTCATTAGATGCGGGCAAGTTTTTTCTAGGTCAGCATTGATAAAGTTCATGGCAATTCCGCGTTTAATTATCTTTGAATGAGCGCTGTTAAAAGGTAGAAGGGACTTTTGTTACCTAGGGTTATATTTCCAACATATGTGGTTCGTTCTGAAAGTAATTCTGAAGTCTAAAAACTGTATGTCGCGAGCGCAGTGAAGCTCGTACGTGAATTTTAAACCTCTTGCTGCAGCTGGGAAGGAGCCGAATCCGTGATAAAAAATGTGAGTCGCAGTTCAAATCGCCCTCCTCAACATCAGAAAGTTGTCACATATTTAAAGGAGCAAGACCTAATGGTACTTCAATCCGATAAAGAGGGAGGATTTGTAGTTTTGCCCAAAGGAATGTACCAAGAATAGGCTATTCAAGCTGTACAGGTGAACTTCAACGAAACGAATTTCAATAAGAAATCCCAGAAGACTACGGCAGTTCGTCTCCTACAAGAAATGCGGCTCGATTCCGTCGCAAGTCTAGTCAAGAAATCTAAAAACAGAAGCCTAGAACCATTCTTCTCTTATAAAACACACAAGCCGGATTTTCCATTTCGAGTCCTCGTCTCAGAAAAGAACTGTTGGCAATCTGCTGTTGGACAAAACCTGCTAAGACAGTTAACAAGCTTGAAGTTTGAAGATCCTTTCCTGGTTCGAGGATCGCACGAGATCGTCCAAGAACTCAGCTAAGAGCAAAATCTGATTGCTTCTGATACCATCGGTTTCTCCGTAGACGTTCAGGAACTTTTTTGAAACTTGGAAAGAATCCAACCTGGCGCAAGTAAAACCACACACACAAAGGAAAGACAAGAAGACAACGGACAGGCGCCAACTTTATTAGTCCTTATCGCACGATGAGCTGTTTAAATCAGTGAGACAGTTGATTGAAGAGACGGGAGATGTGTCTTTTCGTAATTTATCAGGTGTCAGCAGTGATAACTTTTTAACGCTTTTAGAATTTTATTTTCAAACAACGGCCATCACTTTTGATGATAGTTTTTATACCCAAAAGGCTTGTATTTGCATCGGTTCTTCAGTAGCTCGCATACTTCGTGACATCTATCTTAGTTTTGTTGATAAGCGCGTTAACAATTCACTAAAGGGCCTTCAGCTAGGTTAAAGATATTTTTAGACATGTCGATGATTACTTAGTGATTCTTGACAATTCGCAGATTTCATCCCTTGACGACGCAGTTGCAGAAATTATCACGGCTTTTAAAGCTGCAGCAAGAGGTTTAAAATTCACGTACGAACTTCCCTGCGCTCACGACATGCAATTTTCAGACCTCAGAATTACTTTCAGAACGAACCACTTACGTTGGAAATATAACCCTAGGTCACAAAAGTCCCTTCTCCCTTTTAACAGCGCTCATTCAAAGATAATTAAACGCGGAATCGCCATGAACTGTATCAATGCTGACCTAGAAAAAACTTGCCCGCATCTAATGACCGATAGTGTCAATCAGCAAGTCGAGCGGCTACGCATGTCCGGCTTCCCTGATGATGGTATTTCAGCTGTTTGTGAGAGCCTAATGCAGAAAAGAAAGAGAAGTAAAGGAAGGGATGATAAAGGAAATAAACAGAATAACACTCAGGTAATACCGTACCTACATAAGATATCTCACAATCTGAAGAAGACCGCCAACCGATACAACGTTAACGTTGTATTTTCCGCACCATGCATGCTGTCAAAAATTTGCCCAGTGATAACGAGAAAGAAGAAGGCGCCGTGCAGTATTAAGCACGTCACAAAGTTCACAAAATGTGTAACGAAGGTCGTTTATAGCACTCCACTTACGTGGAAAAAAGTGTACATTGGCCAAACAGGGCGTTGTTTTAATGAAAGAGCGCTAGAACACTTCAATCTTGTAAAAGATGGTATCAGCGGCCATCTTGCCGTACACTGCCGGTCGTGAAAATGCAAACCTATGTTTAAAAAGGCGCAGTTTCAGGGTCACGCCAAGGACAAGCTTCAGCGTGAAATTATCGCAGCCTTTTTTATAAGGAAAGCCGGTGACAATTGCGTCAGCACGCCTTCACTGTCATTGCTGGAGAATGAAATGGCTTTTTGGACGATTGTGATTAGGTTTCACCTCATGATAACTGTATGTATTTAAACGTCGACCTTTTACAAATAAAATTAGTTGTAAGTGCAGCACAGTCCGGTCTTGTTTGTTCCTTGTCTTCTGTGTGCGTTTTAATCATGCTGCGAAACTTGTCTTCATTATGAGCTGCAACCAACTAGCCCAAACCACCGCGTTACTTCATCCTATAGATTGCTTTTATTTTGCCTATTTCGATGACAGCAGCAGGGACATGAGAGCTTGTTGGCCGTGTTTGCTAGCCCGCGTCTTCATGCGTGCTTTACCTAGAACGTGGTTCTCCTCCTAGTCGAGACTCATTTCTTAGAGATTTATTGTCCTGCCCGACAAATATCGAGTGAGCCAGCAAGCCAGGTTCTCTTAGCAACTGGTGCAGACGTACGGTACCGCGGAAGCTTGTAAGATGGCCTGTGTCGTTCCGGCTCCTCTTTGTTAGTTTAGCCTGGTGGGAACTATGGAATTCAAAGTAAGTAGTTACCAGGGGCTGGTTTTTTAGGTCTGTGTGAATCAAATTTTTTTAATGATGTTTCTTCATGTTTTTATAGGGAAAATAAATTATTTAGTTAAATTTGCCTTCGAATAAAGCGACTTAGTCCCTATACGATTTAGAAAGGTGTCATCGCATCGCATCATCAGCCTATACGCCTAGTCAACACCATCCAAAGGGAAACCCAACGATCTGCATTATTTTGTTGCGGTACAAGCCACTAAGAGAAGGAGTTCTGAAAATATGATCATTTTATTTCAAACATGTTGTCAGCTTTTCGCTCCTGACCAGTGTAGTGACGGAACACTTAGAAACTAAATTTGACATCACTGCGTGTAACTTTTCACATATCTTGCAGCAACCCGAAGACGTACTATATTTGATAGGTAATCCTCAGCGCTGCATGGGCATAAGAGTAACTTTGGGTCTTGTGAACAGTCCTTACATTGAAAACAACAAAAAAACATAATTTTATGAAAATTGGTGACCCCAAAATAATCCATATTGTCATTCACTATCGAGGAAGAACAAATAACCGCTGTCCTGAAAAGTGCAGCCGTTGACTTAGAAACACAGCACTTTGTCATAACTTTTCGATTGTCGTGTAGTTGGAGTGACGACATCATGCATAAACTGCACTGAGAAGTGCCAAAACACTACTGCCACGACTGAAACAACTATGTACTTTCTATTTCCAGTTCAGTTACATTATTAGAGTCGCCACGCAGCCGCACAGGAACCGTGCCACAAGAATAGCGGGCAGTCGAGGACCGGACTGCGAAGCGGAAACGGCGGTGCGGGGTGGCGCAAAGGGTGTCCTCATCCTGAAAGTGGAGGCGAACGGGCATTCAGGCACCCTATTCCCGACGACGCACTCTCCTGCGTACATTCCACCGCTGGCATTTGGAGTTCACCGTGGACCAGGATATCAAGGCGCGGCTTCTACAAGTCCGTACCACGATAGGCTTCAAACCCTAACAAGTACGTCTTCCGTAGAAAGTGGCTACTCAACTTCTACGACTGCAGCAGCAACTCGTGGGCACGCGGACGGCCTGACTACAGGTGACGGGGCAGACGGATCGTTCCTGCTCACATTCAGTCCAACCGTGGCCAGCGACTGCAGACACGACTGCAGAGCTAAGGGAGATCGAGCTGCTGTGGCAGAGCATTCCGATTCCCTACTGGAAGTGTAGCCGTGACGTCATGCTAGCAGCGAATGGCAGTGCCCGTTTTTTTATGACTGACCATGACATCACCATTGTCGTGACGCATTCTGTTTAAAAAACAGGTCCAAAAGCAGACACTACGCGCATGTCAATCGGCCGCGATTTTGGAAAAACAGTACCAGTAAATCACTGGCTCCGTTGTAAGGGTTCATATATTGTGAATGCTCGAAAGCATTCGTTCTACACACCTAAAACATTCACCAGCATTTCAGACACCATTTGACATTCTCTTTTACCGCATCTACAACTACTAAACGTGCTTACCTAAAGTGTATAAAGATTCGCACGCTACTATAAGTAGCCACTAATACCGGAAGATTGAAAGAACACTCTGAGTTGCGTCACAAAACAAGAAACAATACGTCGTTGACTTCATTGAGCTGCAGACTACCGCCTTGTTTTAATACATGGCTCAAATTAATTACAGCAGCCTATACAAGCTGTACGCAAAGTGTGTGCATTAACGGCGCAAATGCTGCCGTTTGTGCCTAAGTGACAGAATAGAACGTCTCGCAAGTTATGACATATGTTCAGCGAAAAAACAAAAAATATCAGGATTGCACATGATTCCGCTTAAGAGCGGAAATGCCAAAGCTTTTCTCTTTCCTCTTTTTCTCGCTCCGTTTTTCATAATTTTCGTAATTTTGTTGCTACACAGGCAGCAAAAACAGTGCGCTAAAAATCTATTAACCTCAGTACGAAGCGACCGGAGGTTTTTTTTCTAAACTAAGTCTCACCAACTAAAATGCAGGACTAGAAACCGAACACAGCACATAATATAACTATGAAATGGCAAATGCCCTCAATCTCTGATGCACATCACTGCTGCGCAGGAAGCTTGATGCTGTGCCTCTGGTAAGACAAAGCATATAAATAACGAATACAAAAGTAACTGTGCCCTCCCGGAGACGTATAAAAATATTACTCAGCAAACTTACTCATTTATTAGAATCCCCAAACCTAATATACGTAGCTGCCAACCACCACCTTGACGACCACCACCTTCTGTTTTTTTTCCTTTATCGTTGGAGTTTTCTTCACCACAAAGAGCACCTGTTATCCTCCTCTTTATACATTGACGAATTCGTTGAGCAATCGAACGCTTCCGCAAAGTAACCGGAATTTTGCATGGAGATATTAACTCTGGAAAAAAACGAAAAGTATGCAAGAATATTTCATTCGGTGTTTTTTCTGCATCAAGATCCCCAAAAAATTCCTCCCGATACTTTAAAAAGGTCGAACATTCTATAATTTTTTAATAAAACATGCAAACTTATATGCTTGGCAGTCTAAATATACAACTACGAGGCGAAAGTGACGTCTTGAAGCAACCTGCGTGACAAATGCATTGACAAGAGAAATGTTCATTACGCCTCTAGGCAGGGGGGAAAGTAAAGTGTTTGGAGTTTTTTGTGTTTGCTAAAAATTTTTTGTGGCACTTCTATGTCCGGAGAGATTAGAGTCCTGGAACTGCATTAGGTTCACCTACTTTCTGCGCCGTGGCGTCATAAGACTGGACTCACGTCATTGATCGCGGGAATCGTTCGTAGTCGTATGAGGGTCAAAAACAGCGCAGCCTGTGCCGTGTAACCTAGCACTCAGACTAGGCACGCCGCCAAAAAAATTAAGTCATCGTCGATGGGAACTTCGATTTGTTTTTTGACTCGTAGGCGTGAATCGCTGAAGTGTTGCAAGTGATATAGAGAAAGTGATAAACCAATACGCAGCTACAGTACTTTCGTGCCATTGTCCCCACAAATGACGAAAAGCCCCAGATGTGAATGTCGGCCTTGGAAAGTAAAAATACTATAAGAGGCACGACGCTTCCATCTAAGATAATTCGCTGTAGGTGAAGTACCAGCTCTGCATAGCCCACATTGATGGGAAGAATAGACATGGTTATACATATTTTTTCCATGACATAAAAGTTTAGGAACAACAACGCTAAGCCACATAGAATATTATTACGGGGTTAGTACAGTAGCAGAAACGATAGGCCACACACAGAAGACACACCAAAACCCAAGTCAGTCAAGCAGTCGGCAGAACAACGTCCTGTTCACTTCGCGACTGTGTACCGTAACACTACTCCCCCTCCGCCCTGCGGGAGAAGGCACAGTCCTTGGGCTGCCTAGGGTGGTGTGTGCGAGTGGAAGGGTTGAAGACGGACGCCGCGCACAAGCTGTGCGGAGGGGCACGCGGAAGGAGAGTTGCCCTGCAGCAGGCGCATCATGAAGCTGGGCAAGTGCTGTGGTGGGAAGGGGCGTCGGGAAGACGAGCATGAGCTCGGCGTCGTCAGGGTGCACATTGCGACGGTACAGAGTATCGTGATGCAGGACGAACAGGCTCAGAGCAGGGTCGGAAGGGGCGCTGCGGAGGCGGTCTATTATGGGGCGCAGAAATGGATCACGGCACTTCAAGTCACCGATGTGTAGGAAGTTTGAGACGGAACAAACACAATCGTCGGTGTTATTGCTGTGGGAATCGGGAGGATCGACAGGATGGCGGGACAAACAGTCAGCGTCTTGGTGCAAGTGGCCGGACTTGTAAACAACAGTAAATACGTATTCCTGCAAGCGCAAGGCCCAGCGACCCTGTCGGCCTGTGGTGTCGTTAAGAGCGAAGAGCCAACACAAAGCGTGGTGGCCCGTAACTATGCAGAAGAGCCTCCCAAACAAATAAGGGCGCTATCATGTTAACGCCCAAAAAGTGCCAGGCACTCGCGCTCAATAATGGGATAGTTACGTTCAGAGGGAGATAGTAGGCGGCTGGCGTAGGCAATGACACGATAGTGGTCGTGCTGGCGCTTTCGCAAGGATGGCGCCAGTACCATAGTCACCCGCGTCGGCGCGAAGTTCCGTCTCCCAAGAAGGGTTGAAATGGGCCAGCACAGGTGGAGCAGTGAGGGCCGCAACAAGCGCAGTGAAGGCGCGAGCTTGGTAGAGGCCCAAGGAGAAAGGGCCATCTCTCTTCAGGAGGGTGGTAAAGGGACGGGCCGTGTCGGCGAAGTTCGGGATAAACCGGCGGAAATACAAGCAGGACGATTGCTTTTTTCGACGAAATATTTGACGTACGAGACTCCTTCGCCCTCTCCGACCCCCCCCGCAGAAGAGTCGCCTGACCAAGAGAACTCGCCCACTTCCGACATCAACCCAGCCCTGCACCTGTACAGACAAGACCAGATCCGCAATCTGCTTCAAAGCTACAGTGAGAGTTTTTCGACATGGCCGAAGGTGCGACAGACGCCAATTGCCAAGCATCGCATTATAACGGATCAACACGTCCGACCTCTCCGTCAAAGCCCCTACCGTGTGTCACCGCGAGAACAAGCCATCCGGGACCAAGCCGAAGAAATGCTTCGCGACGACGTCATCCAGCCTTCAAAAAGCCCATGGTCGGCACCGGTTGTTCTAGTGAGAAAGAAAGACGGCGCACTTCGATTCTTCGTCGATTATCGCCTCGTGAACACCAAAAAAAAGAAAGACTTATACCCCCTCCCCCGCATAGACGACACACAAGACTGCCTCTGCAACGCCAAATACTTTTCATCCACGGACCTCAAGAGCAGCTAGTGGCAAATAGAGGTCGACGAAAGAGATCGCGAGAAGAAAGCATTCATCACTCCGGACGGGCTGTTTGAGTTCAAGGTGATGGCATTTGGTCTCTTTTCCGCACCAGCGACGTTTCAGCGAATAATGAATACAGTACTGGCAGGCGTGAAGTGGAAAATTTGTCTGGTATATTTAGATAACGTCGTTGTCTTCGCCTAGAACTTTGAAGAGCACCTCAAAAGACTTCGAACAGTACTAGATGCAATCAAGTCGTCTGGCCTAACCTTGAAAGCAGAGAAATGCCACTTTGCCTACGAAGAGCTGATGTTTCTAGTCCACATCGTTAGCAAGGAAGGAGTACGCCCAGACCCACAGAAAACAGCTGCTATTGAACAGTTTCCACCGCCGGCCGATAAGAAAGCAGTGCGCAGATTTCTCGGACTGTGCGCATATTACCGACGATTTGTGAAAAACTTTTCGCGCATCGCCGAGCGACTAACCCAAATGACGAAGGCAGACGTGCCGTTTAAATGGGAAGCGCCGCAAGCAGAAGCCTTCAAGGAACTTCAGCGTCGTTTAATGTCCCCACCGATCCCTGCGCATTTTGATGAAAACGCCGATACTGAAGTTCATACCGACGCAAGCAGCGTGGGACTAGGCGCCGTCCTCGTTCAAAAAAGTGACAGGCTGGAGAAAGTTATCAAATACGCTAGCCGTTCTCTTTCCAAGGCCGAGGCTAACTATTCGACAACTGAGAAGGAGTGCCTTGCCATCATCTGGGCTACGTCGAAATTCCGCCCCTACCTTTACGGACGACCGTTCAAGGTGGTCAGCGACCACCACGTGCTCTGCTGGCTTGCCAATTTGAAGGACCCCTCTGGCCGACTCGCTCGATGGAGTCTGCGTCTCCAGGAGTTTGACGTCACCGTCGTTTACAAGTCCGGACGCAAGCACTCTGACGCCAATTGCCTTTCACGAGCCCCTGTAGATGCACCGCCGCCGGACGACGATGAGGACGACTTCTTGGGACCCATAAGCCCCAGCTTTTTTTGCTCAGCAGCAACGCTCGGATCCCGACCTAAAAGGCCTCATCGGGTACCTGGAAGGCAAGGTTTCTTCACCCCCCGCTTCATTCAAGCGAGGACTGTCTTCCTTCTGTGCGCAGGATGAGGTCCTTGTGAAGAAGAACTTTACAGCGAGCATCTACCTACTTGTCTCCGCGAAGAAGTTCTACAGGCTTCACACGACGAGCCGACAGCTGCATATCTCGGGTTTACTCGCACCCTCCGCCGCATTTAAGACAAGTATTACTGGCCCCGACTGTCTGCCGATGTCGCACACTATGTGAAAACCTGCCGAGATTGTCAGCTACGAAAGGCCCCTCCCACGCGACCAGCAGGATTTATGAACCCCATTGAACCTCTCTGAGGGTCCTTTCAGCAGATCGGCATGGACTTGCTTGGCCGTTTTCCAACGTCAACATCTGGAAATAAGTGGATCATCATAGCAACCGACTACCTGACCCGCTACGCCGAGGCGAAAGCCCTACCGAACGGAACAGCAGCAGAAGTCGCCAAATGTTTCGTGTAATGCATTCTTCGACACGGCGCCCCCATGTGCTCATCACGGACAGAGGAACAGCATTCACGGCGGGTCTAACGCAAGCCATCCTGCGTTAGAGCCAAACCAGCCACCGGAGGACAACTGCATACCATCCGCAGACCAACGGACTGACCGAGCGCCTGAATAAAACCATCGCCGATATGCTCGACATGTATGTCTATTGCCGTACACAAGACCTGGGATGTCATCCTGCCTTACGCCGTCTTCGCCTACAACACCGCAGTGCAGGAGACCACCCAGATGACGCCTTTTAGACTCGTCCATGGCAGGGAGGCCACGATCACGCTAGACGCCATGCTGCCCAACGTTACAGAAGAAGGGAACGTCGACGTTGCCACCTACCTTCAACGTGCAGAAGAAGCTTGAAGGCTTGCCGGATTACGGATCAAAGATAAGCAGCGGTCCGAAGCCAGACGCTAC
This sequence comes from Amblyomma americanum, assembly GCA_030143305.2. Classification (NCBI taxonomy): domain Eukaryota; kingdom Metazoa; phylum Arthropoda; class Arachnida; order Ixodida; family Ixodidae; genus Amblyomma; species Amblyomma americanum. The sequence goes on along the minus strand of JARKHS020001360.1, from coordinate 215,525 downwards.
AACCTACGAAGACGCAACGCGGAATACAAGCCAGGAGACCAAGTCTGGGTGTGGACGCCCATTCGCCGCCGTGGATTGAATGAAAAGCTTTTGCGCCGCTATTTCGGCCCGTACAAGGTTCTTCGTCGGCTAGGTGAACTGGATTATGAAGTCATCCCTGACGCAATGACTGCATTCCAGCGACACCGCATACGACCAGAAGTTGTCCATGTAGTCTGTCTGAAGCCGTATTGTGCGCGCTAAAGGCCGCTGCATTTCCATGCTCTATGTTTCGCAAGATCAATTTTTTTCTCTTACTAGTCGCATTATTTGTTTTAATGCATCGGGTCGATGCTTCTTTGAGAGGGGAGTAATGCCGCGAATATTTGCGGTGTTTGTTCGTTTTTCAAATCTGCCGCCACACCACCTTATCGCTTCCTTTGCGACGCAAGACGCGACTAGATTTATCTCGATTGATCGCAGCCAGGCAGAGCTGATTCTACGTTGTTCCGGAATGTTCTAGTAACTTTGCACGCTTTATCTCGAAATTTCGCTATCAGCTTTAAATTAAGCACTGCCGACAGCGGCGGGCATTCTGTTCGACGACCGCCGAGCACGCTTGTCGCTTCGCCACCGCTGAGTGAATCAGTCCATTTTGGGTGCTTGTCAGCCCAATAAACATTTTTCTTTTAGAAGACCCTTTCGTCCGCCTTCATCGCTGCTTCGACTGCCGTCACCACTACGTGACAATACGCTCGAAGGTGGCAGGAGCGTTGCAGAGCCCGAAAAGCATGAGCTTGAATTAGTAAAGGTCATCGGGGGCGACAAAGGCTGTCTCTCACGAGCCCGTTCGTCAACAGCAATTTTCCAGTAGCCTGAAGGAGATCAGTAGAAGAAAACTACCTGGCACCGAGGAGGCAGTCGAGCGTGTCATCAATTCTCGGAAGAGAATAGACTTCTTTCTTTGTTATGTGATTAAGATGCAGATAGTCTACGCAGAAGTAAGGAAAGTCTTAGGAGCAATGAAGAGTGGAAAAGCAGCTGGTGAGTATTAGGTAACAGCAAATCTGTTGAAGGACGGAGGGAAGACAGGGCGGCTAGAAAAGCTAGCCGCCCTGTATACGCAATACCTTATGACCTAGACCGTACCAGAAGCTTAGAAGAACGCAAATATTATATTCATTCAAAAGAAAGGAGACCCCAACGACTTGAAAAATTACAGGCGATCAGCTTACAGTCCGTTGCCTACCAGGTACTTACTACGGTAAATCTCTTATAGAGTGAAGACAACCTTAGACTTCAATCAACCAAATGATCAGGCAGGCTTTCGCTAAGGTTATTCCACAAAAGAAAACATTCACGCTATAAATCATGTGATAAGAGAAATGTTCAGAATAAAAGTAGCCCCTATTTACAGCCTTCATTGATTACGAGAAAGTATTTTACTCAGTGAAAACATCGGCACTCATGACGGCCTTGCGGAATCGGGGTGTAGAAGAGCCTTATGTGAAAGTACTGGAAGATATCTATAACGACTACACAGCTATCTTTGTCCTCCATAAAGTCAGCAATAAAATTCCAATAAGAAAGGGCATCAGGCAGAGAGACACGGTCTCGCCAATGCTATGCACTGCTTGTTTACAGCAAGTAATGCGAGGCCTGAATTGAGAATAGTTAGGGAGAATAGTTAACGGCGAATACCTAAAGGATAGTCAATTCGCTGATCACTTTTCCTTGCTATGTCTTTCAAGAAGTGAATTGCAAAGCATGATCAATCAGTTATACAAGCAGATTAGAATAGTGGTTCAAAAATTAGCATGCATTAAAGTATTGTTCAACTGTCTAGCAAGGGAATAGCAGTTTACAATTGGCAGCGAGGTGCTAGCGACTGTAGACGAATAGGTCGACTTAGGGCAGGTAGTGACAGCTGATCCGGATTATGACAGGGAATTAACTAGAAAGATAAGAATAGGGTGCAGCGCATATGGCAGGTTCTCGCATCATGAATAGCAGGTTACCAATAGCCTTCAACACAAAAGTGTACAACAGCAGTATCTTACCAGTATTCACCTAAAGGCAGAAGTGTGGAGGCGAACGGAAAGGGTTCAGCTTAAATTAAGGGCAACACAGCGATTCATGGAGAGAAGAAATGATAGGTATAAGGTTAAAATACCATGGGCGGGCAGAGAGGGTGAGGGAACAAACGCGTGTTAATGACATCCTGGTCGAAATCAAGACGAAGAAATGGGCTTGGGCACGGCATGTACTGCGAAGGCAAGATGACCGCTGGTCCTTAATGGTAACGGAGTGGATTCCGAAAGAAGGTAAGCGTAGCTGGTGATGCAGACGGTTAGGTGGGCGGATGAGATTAGGAAGTTTCCAGGCATAGTGTGGGCGAGCTGTCAAAAGACAGAATATAGATGAGTCTATTAGAAGTAGACTCCCTGCACCACTAATGTATCGCGGGTATGTCAAAAGACAGGATAAATATAAAAGACATGGAAGAGGACTTTGTTCTGCAGTGGGCGTAGTCAGGCTGATGACGATAATGGGGATGATTATGACAGCGGACACCCACGGCCTGCTAAAGGGCTCAATAATGTTGCTCGCCAGCATCTTGTCTACTTCCGTCTGGGTGATATGGCGCTCTGGAAGGAAGACACCATAGGGCATTTTGTGTATGGGACTGGAGTCGCCCGTATTTGCGCGATGGGTCACGACAGTAGTTTGGCCCAGAGGACGATTCCCAATATTGACGACGTGCAAAATCGGCCGCGATCATTGCAGAAGCAAGGCCCTTGCGCGAAGTGGCCGAGCGGAGTCATGGAGACCAAACGAAGGTTCAGCTGTGACAGCAGAAACTGTGCATTCGACCAAAGGAAATAGTTCAGCGAGTGCGATTCCAGAGGGTAAAACTTGAGTAGAGAGGCTGAAGTTTACAATCGTAATTAAGATGCGGTTACCGGTGAAGGTCAGGATGGTGTGTGGAAGGAAGGTGTTTGCTGAAGGACAAAGACCTTGATTGGGTAAGCGACGTAGTCACCATCAGGAAGAGGGGGTTCGTGTACATTGGAACATAGACTGTAGAATCGCGCGACAGGCGAGTAACTTCAGCGGCACGTAAGCGGGGCGGCTTGGAATCGAAGTGTTCAGAGCAGAGTGGCAGGTCCAAACGAAGAAGTCCAGTGGAGCACTCAATTAGCGCCGCGTGTTGTTAAGCAGTCAATGCCGATGATCACATGGGGGGGGGGGGCAGTGGCCGAGCATAGTGAACAGGACGGCTGTACGACGGGCAATGCAAACACGCGCAGTGCACGTACCGACGGCGGCAGCAGCACTGCCGTCTGCGACACGAACGGCTGATGAAACGGCGGGTGTCACAACCTTCTTCAGACGACGGCGAAATTAGGAGCTAAAGACAGACATTTGAGCGCCATTGTCAATCAGAGCGGCAACTGGTGCATCGTCCACGCAGATATCGAGAAGGTCGCGGCGAGGAGCGAGGATCAGGAGAGTATTTTCGGGCCGGGTCGTCAATGCATCGTCACCTCCGGGAGCTGTATTGGTTAGTTTTCCGAATGAGATCCAGGTGAGGGCGGAGTGGACAGGCGTTGAAGTTGTGCTGAACTGGAGCGGCGGACCTGAGGTGAAGGCAAGCGGCTGTACCTGCGCGGGGTCGGAGTGTCCAGGAGTATCAGAAATCAACACGGGAAGACATCTGGCGCGGTCCGTAGCCTGCGCGACGAATGTAATCAGAGCGAGGTTCGTAGTTGGCACGACGATCATAGTTAGAGCTAGGTCCGTAATCCATACGACAATCATAATTACAGCTAGGTTCTGGTGGCGAAAACCAACGGCTGCGGCAGTGGCGGGAAATGTGGCCGACACGCGAGCAGGCGAAGCAGATGAGCTGGTCGTCCGAGGTGCGCCACTCAGCAGGATTCTAGTAGCGGTAACGCGGGCGGGAAGGCGGGAGTCGGTGAAGCAGCAGCAACCAATGGAGCGGTGGTTGGAGCGGGCGCCGCAGAGGACAGGCCAGAATTGAAGCCCACGTTCGTGAACTCCTGGCGACCAACGGCCTGATTCAGAGCAATCGTAGCATTCAGGCGGCTGAGGAGCGCAGGCGACGGGTGTCATATCCTTCAGTTTTCTCCGTACAATTCGGGTTAAATTGGCAGGATGGGACGACTGTTACAGTGTTGGCAGGCCTTCGCAGGAGGATGTCGCTGCCGTGTTCGGAAGGTCGTCGAAACGGGGAGCAATGCGACGGTGTTTGGCTTGCTCAAACTGCCGGCATACCTGGAGAACGAACTCGAGCGTTGCGCAGTTTTTGCAGAGGAGCAGGTTAAAAGCCTCATCAGCGATATCTTTGAGGCTGTGGCCCACCTTGTCGACCTCTGACATGGCGCTTTCTGCTTTACAACAACAAGTGAGGACGTCCTGGCTGTACGAGAGGTAGGACTCGGTGGACGACTGAGCTCGAGAAGCAAGACCTTTTTTAGCGCCGAGCTTGCGTCCAATTCGCTTGCGAAATAAGTTGCGGAGCTTCTACTTACAGGTGTCTCACAAGGTAAGGTCTTCCTCATGCGTCTCGAACGAGGCGCGCGCCGTGCCCGCCAAATAAAAGATGACGTTAGTAAGCCGGATGGTCGCGTCTCAGTGGTTGTGCTTACTCACACGCTTATACATGGATAGCTAATTTTCAACATCGACGTCATCGGTGTCACAAAAGGTGCCCAGGTCGCGAGGCTGTGCCACGACAATGGCCGTCGCTGGGGTTGACACTGCGACCGGGGTATGTTGGACGGCATAGTGATGAATCCAATTTGGCGACCGCTGTGGAGATTCAGGGCGTGGTGCAGTACCCAGCACCTCCACCAAATATTATGGGGTTAGTACAGCAGCAGTAACGATAGGCCGCACACAGGGGACATACCAAAACCAAAGTCACTCAAGCGCTAGCTGCGGCGTCCTCATCGTCAACTACCCACTGACAGAACAGCGTCCTCTTCACTTCGCAACTGTCTATGGTCACAACATTTTGAAGCTTAAAGGAAACAGCGTGCCGTAGCGAAACCTATAAAGAGAATAATGAAATATCATGCCCTGTTTGTTTTTTTTTGAACGGCAGCAGAGTACCCACCGGTGATGAAATGCAAACGAGGTCTCCCGACCCTAGTGCCAGGCTTCGCTGGGATGAATCGCCTACAAAATTGGTCCCTTACAATGCCTTTTTTAAAGAAATACGCCTTGTGGCATGGCGCCTTTTGACCAAAGGAGCCCTTGCACCAAAAAATTGAACGCCATCATCAGCTAACATTGTGGGACTAACCCATAATAAGCGTCCTAATAAGGTACGTTTGCTGGACACGATTGGCATCTAGGCGCTGTTCATACAAAAAGATCTGGCTGCACAATATTGTTTGCAGTTAATGGGCGCGAACTAGAGATCAAGGACCTCGAATCGGACTATACAGCACAGTCGCTGCGTGTCAACAGAACATAAGCCCTACAACATTCCCGAGGTAACGCGCATCTCGCCGTTTTGCGAACATGGACGCACCAACGGCCCACTGTTCACCACAAGCGGCGAATGCACCCAACACACTGGGGGGGGGGGGGGGGGGGGAGGGTGGAGGAGGGTCAGCCGGCAATCAACTGAGGTGCTCTTTCAAAGAGCTCCGCAGGTGGCGGAGTGGTCAGCGGGCGCATTACAAAAGAATTTCCAAGTCCCAACGGTGGGACTATACACAGATATACTCGTTCATAAGGTATGCAAGGATAGGTTAGATGTGCTAATGAAAAAGTACCATGGCAATCTGTTCCTTTCAGAGGAGGTGATAGAACTCAGCAGAGCACGTTCTCGGACAAGTTGGTGCATAGCTTGAGTAGATCAAGCGCACAAAAGACATCACACAAAGAATAACACGAGAGAGACACTACTTGCGCTAGTAGCAAGCAGCGCCTGTCTCGCGTTATTCTTTGTCTGTGTGCTGTCTTTTCTGCGCTTCATCTACTTAAGATAGAACTCAGACTGCGAACGTCTCGTGCGTATAGTACCTATTTCTTTTCAGAAGGAAGTGCATGGAAAGCATAGAACAACAACATCATGACAATCAGTCGACGCCATTGCCTAGAGGGTATCTATTAGGTGTCATATGTGCGGCTCAGTTCTTGTGTTTTACCCGACTATAGTTTGGGTCGCTGCTTGGTAGCTTCACAAAAAGGGAGCATGAAACCATGGCACAGCTTAACGCGCCAGTTCTGTTTCCTTTTATAGGTCATGTCTGATGCTTCTCACAGGATCATTCAACATACTTTGAAGGGTGAGTTTAGACCTCTACAAAAAACGTCAAAACTAAACGTATCTCTGGGATTTTTTTTTATTTCACAAAGATATAACGCTTGAACATTCGCGTTACATGCTGCTGACCATCCTGGTTTTTTTTTGCATTTCGTGTTATCTCGATACAGGACAGCGTGAGAAACTTTAAACCACATTTACACAACATATCAGCAATTATATAGCGACCTTCCAAGACCACCATTTTATTTTTCATATGAATTTCAGTCGTTTCTTATCACTTTCTTTCTTGACAATTTACACCCTTGGGCTCTTAATCAGCAAAACCTCCTCCACAACTCCACGTAGGAGATGAAATTATTTATAGCCGTTAAAATACTGGTACTTTTTATTTTCCGTAACATGAGCATTTTGTCACTTCTCATCAACTGCAATTAATACATCATAATTCTCTAAGTCGCTTTTGTGTTTTTTTTTCAGAAAAAAAGGTCTAAATTTCTGAATATCAATATTGGTAGTCTCTATTCCCTTACTAGAGTGATGTCTTCGTGTCAACAGCGGGCAATTTATTTCCCTTAGTCATAGAGCACTTCGAAAATATTTAAAGGTATAATGATTCATAAACTCCCCTTACCTGTACATATAAGGACTGTGCGGAAAAGTTAGCATCCACCAATGTAGACCATTGTCATTCATCGCACCGCACAATCCCTGCATGATGACATGTTCGCTTGTTGTGACATTTTCTTCACTTCTCATAGTATACAGCGAAGAAAGAAGAAATGGCTCACCATTGCTGATCCGAGAAAAAACAACTGCTTCCCTGAGGTATTTCTTAAACCTTCTAGACGAGTATCTGTATTCGCACATTCTTCTTTCAAAACTTTTTCGTATGCCTGTAATAAACAGTATTCTTGAAATAAGGCTAGCAGATGGGAGGACTAGTGTGTCGCTTGCTTGCTTATTATAAGACGTGCCCTGCGAAAACTAAAATATCTGCTTTATTTTTCGCTTTAAAACTTCATTCCTACAAGAACACCATAAAGAATGTTAAAAGACTGCGGCCCGGTGTAGCATATTGTGTATAGACTGACCCATTCTTATTAACCTCGATATGATGTGCAGTGCAAAGCTGAAAATTGGTCTTCAAAATTCTGCTTAGCCTCCAGCCGCTCTGGGAACGACAGTGATACTTGGCACCAGTGAAACAACCATGCCTCGTTGGAATGAAATAAAAAACACTGAAAAATTTAAATTTGTGGTTGGGAAAAGAAAATGACGCATTATCTGTTTCACACCTCGGCAGACACCTGAACCACGCCGTAAGAGAAGAGATAAAATAGGCACTGAGAGAAGAAAGGATCGAAGAAAGTGGTGCCGCAGTGTAGGGCTCCGGATTAATTTCGACCACCTGGGGATCTTTAACGTGCGCTGACATCGCACAGCACACGGGCGCCTTTACGTTTCGCCTCCATTGAAAGAGGCCGCCACGGTTGGGTTCAAACCCGGGTACTCCGGATCAATAGCTGAGCGCCCTAAACACTGAGCCACCGCGGCGCGTAAAAACAGTGAAGTAATAAATTTTCTAAATACTTTGTTCTAAATACTTTTAAAAGCACCGTGATGTCATAAATTTTAATTAAGAGTATGTTTTAAATTGAAACTCAGTGTCAGCGGCATCTTACCACTTTAAAGCTCTTCAAAATTGTTTCTTGTTAAAAGAAAGTGAAGAAAAATACATCATTCGTGGATTAAATCATCGTTTAGCTCGAATTAATTTTTCATGCCGAATTTTTATGGTTTCAAGGTTAAAAGAGAGTCGCATAGAATACATAGAAAATAGAAAACGCAGGCGCGGGTGAAAATTTTTCTCAACCACATTTCTTTTGTTACATTAGGCTAAAGTTTGTCACACCAAACACATCCCTGTTAAACATTTCAAAGCAACGCTGAAAACTTTCCTCTCTCTCTCGCTCTCACTATCCTTCCTTCATTTTTATGTTTCGTGAACATAATAATTTCTATGGTCCCTCGTGAAAAAGAGCGCAAATGCCTTCATATTTAGACACTAATTTGTGTGCCATCCCCTGAGGCGTATCAGTAGCATTGGCTTTCCTGTGCTATTGCCGAACATGTGAACCGCACCCAGCCACTGCAGCCGCATTTTGCAGGAGGCTAAATGCATAAGCGGCCGTGCGTACTGCGATGTCGTGTGATTTTAATGAATATTAACTTGTTAATATTAATTACAAGCCCTCCACCATGGCGTCCATGTGCCGCTGCGGAACCTGTTAGCCAACATGCCACCATGCTGCTTCTTCCTGGCGCTTTTCTGCGTTTACTTCAGTTTATGTGAACTGCTGCTGTTGCGATCATTGGCAAGATACTGCTGATTATAGAAATTGGCGCTGCTAGTAATTGTCAAGCCGGAGCAAGTGCCTGCTTCTGACGTCTTGTTTTCTTTGTTTCCATGAGGTTCAAGGACTGTTCACCGCTTATCTTTGTTATGGTTCAGCTGCAAAGGGCTGATGCATGCTTTAGATTAAGCATCGTGAGACACTAAGCAGGTGGCGAGGAGATAAAATGCTTTCCATGTGCGAAGGAACCTTTTACTCTTAGACGAGGATACGCTGCCGATATGGCTCACTGGTTATGATATTTGGCTGCTGACATGAAAGAGCGGGTTCGACCCCCACCGCGGAGGCCGCATTTCGTTGGAAGCGAAAAGCTAGAGCCGGGCGTACAGTGTGATGTCTGTGCAGCTTAAACAACCCCACGTGGTCAAAATTTTTAAGAAGCTCTGCATTACGGTGAGGGCGCCACCCAATACTGTTCCAATTACTTTAAGGAGGTGCTGAAAGCAATGAGGATGTACTATTATAACATCATTTGAACCCCCTTTTTGGGTAATAATTGGGTATAGCCCTGTGGTTAAGGTATCCTTTCAGGTACCTGAAGTTTGAGCGAAACCAGGTTCTCCCTGAATACTGAAAACCCTGTTTAAAGGATGTCTCCTGGCTATTGTCCCCACCGTTTCTGTGTGACAAAGGACGCCTATAAAAATAAGCATTCTGACATATTAAGGTTAAAAGCAATGCCAGAAGATGAAGATCTCAAGAGTGGCCACTGTTAAATTTGCGCAGATTTAACACATGATATGCATGCTTCAGTGGGGAACCACAGTCTATTTTCAGAGAAGTTAGCCGCCCCACTAAGTAGCAAGAGGACTGGTGTTCGAAGTCTTAATACACTTCATCTATTTTTTAGAACTTTACTTCCATACAAATAAACAGAACTTGTCAACCTGCAAAATTTGCTTCACCAGGTGCTAAAATGATTTTAAAATGTTTGAAAAGCTGGTTAGAATGTATTCAAAGTCCACCGCCCACAATAATGGTAAAGAGACTCTAAAAAGCACGATTTCAGAGAATATCAACGTCCCTTCTTTCCATCTCTATAGCACGTGTGGAGCATTGTACAAGAGCTTAAACGCAAGTCAACTTACCTTGAAAGCCAATTTAACGCCTTCATTATCAGCGATGTTTCCACCTAAAGTATATTGCAAAAATTCTGGAAATTTATCTTGATAATACTTAGACGTCACCTGAAAGAATGGGCAATCAGGCCTTTGCCTTTAAAATGTTAAAACAAAAAGTAAAACAGTTCGCTTTTGATAGTATCAGTTTACATGATATGAAAATATAATAAAAATAATTAGCTGAAGTTTGCTCGATAGCACCTCGCGTCTTCACTGATTTCGCTACGATGTTTGTGTTCTAAACTCAGTGTTGAGATAGAGATCGGCGAAATCGGTTACTGGAGACCAAAGTCGTATCGCACTATAAAATTTTGGGACCGCTTAACGCACCTTGAGAGTTCACTGTGATCGCGTGATGTTCTCAATCTATTGGGCACGAATGCAAGTTCATAAAGACAACATACAATGCACAGCGTGAGACAGTGGCAGTTAAACACGAGGGGTGATCGGTTGCGGCGATGGCATAGCAAGACGAAAAAAGTTATTGCAAAGAACATTGCATAACTGTAATAAATATTACGTTGAAAAAAAACGGCAATGTCCAAATGTTCTCGTGCGGTGGCCGCCGAAGCTGATCTGTTCACGCCGCCGCAGATTTCACACCCAGTCGCGGCCGCATTTATTTTAACAGACCACGAGTTTTTTTAGACTGGAAGCCTCAATGCTAGCGCATTAAAAGGGCTATTAAGTTGAGCAGTGACATTTACTTGCCGATACTTTTTCTGCCTACAAGAATAAGATGCAATAATGAAGTCCCTTGGGATCGGGTGCGCCGTGGAGCGACTTAATAAATTTATAAAACTTTTAAAATAACGAGTGTATTACCGTGCCCAGCGTGCCTGTCGTATTTTCTTGTCTGTTGTTGCTAAATAGGACCAACAAATCCGGTAGAAAATGTGAAAGGGAGAACGGTAAATCACACTAGCTTCCCACACAATCTTCTCAAGCATAATAATTTAAAGCAAAATGTAACATTCGACAAGTTGGTAGCTGGTAAGGGTGGAATTAATACACTGAAACGGTGACGCGCAATAAATGGTGCAAACACACACAGAAAAAACTAGTCTGTGTGCACCTTTTCATGTCGTTCGTCATGTTTTTGTGAAGTTATATGCAAAATATTTTGAAGATCTTAAGCGACGTGTTTGTCAACAAGTCGCCCGTCGTCACTTTACGTCAACATATATATCAGGCAGGGTCACCTACGTTCATTACGTTTTCGTTTAGATTCCTCGTTTTGCTCAGACAAGGCTCCTCCCAGTCGGTTCGAACAAAGAGGAGTGTAATCGTGCACCTTGTGCTGCTAATGTCTTTGAAGCATAAGCCGGTAAATATACCAAATGTAATCGTGTGATACCTAATACTGCTGCTGGAAGCCTCAACCGAAACAATATAAAAAACGCAGCCGATCAGAACATCGCTTTTGTCTGTATCACTTTTTCCCCAGTTCAGATTTAGCCTTGTGTTTTATGTATAATTTTATTGAACTTTATAACGACTTGCCTTTTCGTGCATTCATATTTAGCCTTCCAGCGTCCTACCTGCATAGTTTCAGTGATGACGAGAAAAAGTTAAAGGAAGGTGTTCGCGGTAAAAAATTCTTTTCTGGTTAGTAACCCGTGGCGCAGCTTGCACCTTTAATTTGCATAAACGCAAAGTGAAGTCGTTGTGTTATGCAGAGTAATTTGGTAATGTTTACAAATTTTTATTTTGAAAACTCAAATATACGTTGGTGCAGTCTGTTGAGTTGAACTCTAAAGCAAGAGAGAATTAAACAAAGGCGAACGGAAAGCCAGGGAGATTAGGTAAGTGACACCCAGTATGCTACCCTACACGTGGGATGAGTAACGAAGGGAGAGAAATAAAGAGGAGAAAGAGAAAAGGGAGATGACTTTTCCACGTGTGTGTTGGCCATTACTTACAGGGTACGCAAAGCACGCACTGACAGTTCACAACCTTGCACTCAGTCCTGGATCTTTCAAGAACTTGAAACATGCCTTCACAGCTCTCTGCTGCGATGAAGCTTTACTCCAAGGACCCAGAATCTTGGTTTCAGTAAGGGGCCTAGGATCTTAACGGCAGAGTGTTGCAGCCAGGAGTGCACGCTCATGCTGAAACCGAGTGCAGTTACAAAGAAGGTGTTCTATAGTTTCGTCTCTCTCACAGATCTCACACGCAGGAGAGTCTGCTATTGCGATTAAGTGGGAGTAGGCATTTGTGACCGCCACTCCCACCCACAGGCGACACAACGGCGTAGCATTGCAGCGGGAGAAGCCGGACGGAGGACTAAGTTGAAGTAAGGGGTCTAGGCGGTGCATACGGTATGTGGAGTTTTCAGAAGGTGACCATCACGCTAAAATCTGATTTCGGCCAAGCATTCGCAGACGTCTTGCTGCGTCGGCTCTTGTCAGTAGTTTATGGACAATACTGGTACTGCTGCGAGGGGAACAAGCTGCAGCGTCAGCTGCGTCGTTTTCGGCCAAGCCACACTCTCGTAGTGTCCACTGCAGGACGGTGTCATGACCCTCTTGCTGTGCCTGGTGTTGAAGATTTCTTAATTCAGCTACGAGTTGCTCGTCATCGCCACGGCGTAAAGCAGAATAAGATATCATAGGGCTGGTTTTGAATCGCAGAAATCAGCCCATTTGCGGGGTGCTTTTGCCCCAATTACTGCACAGCCGCACGAAGAGGGGCCAATTCTGACATGGTGGAGGTTGCCCGATTTCAAGTTAGCTAGTTAATACTGAGCTGTCTTGCAGGAATGACCATGGTGCAAGTCGAATCTGTAGTTGAGATTGAATCATCTGTATACACATGACAGCGATCCCTATATTCGGAGTGGAGTAGGTAGAGTGCCAACTGTTGAAGGATCAGCGTCCACAAGTTCCAACTTCTCACAACGCCCGGAATTGTAGGGCGCACGCATGGCTCCCGCAGACAAAACAGTGCAAAGGAAGACCATGCCGCCGTGGTGAACTGTGATGGAATGGACGACTGGTGGCTGTTATTACCCGTGAAAACGCTGCGTATGGTCGTTGTACCGCCACTGACTCAAGGCGATGCCAGGGAACCCTTGTTAGACGCTGTATGGGGATCCGCAAGGCGTCAAGGATTATATACGCCGAAGGTAGGTAGTCCTGGGCGATAACAATGGTAGCAGCTGTGGATTCTCTGCAAGAGATACCCCGACATGTGCGAAGTTCCTGACTTTGTAGAGTCTGGAGGGCACGCAAATTTACCTTGCATATGTTCCAGAGCACGGGTGCACTATGCCGCAAAAGTCCAAAGAAGAGTGCTCTGTACTGCTGCAGCATTGACTGAATAGGCAAGTCCCATAATTTTCCACCAAGAAATCCGAGCAGGTGAGTGATAGATAATAGCTTTTTCTTTAAATAGCTGCAATGCGGGCTTCATAATAGTTTCCGGTTCATAATGATCCCCAAAAAACGTTATGACCCGTGGATATGATCCGTGGATAGCGGATATTGAGTCATACGTTTGCGCGTAAATGCCACTGTAGCGCACTACTCGACATAAACGCTCAGACCTTGATATCAGAAATAGCAGAAAGTTATGGTTGCCGCCCCTGAAGTCTTGCTCGCACCTTGAGACGCGTCATAGAGGAGGCCCAGCACATGTCGTCAGCGTATATAAAGATATGGACGGCGTTAGGTAGGTTTTTCTGGAGTGCTATAAGTGTCAGATTAAAAACAGTAGAGCTGAACACTCCGTCCTGCGGCACGCACCGATAGGTGTTATGCACAGGTGTCAAGCCATCTTAACACATGATAAAAAATTACTTTTGTTCAGTTAGCTTTCTATCCACCCAAACATTCGTCCACCGATTCCAACAGCCTCTGTCGCATCAATGATGATCTAATGTATTACGTTATCGTAAGCGCCTTTGTCAATCAGAAAAAGTGCCGCGCACAGGCGCTTCTAGCATTTTTGTTGCTGAACTGTGGACACAATATAAATGACGTTCTCTATAGAGGTAGCGACCACGCCATGACATAAGGGTACACTTTATAGTGCTCACGGTCGCGTTCAAGGCGCGTCAGAATCATTCATTTCATAATTTTTCCCACGTAACTGGCCAATGCTATTCGCCTGTATGATTACAGGTCGAGCGGGGATTTTCCTGGTGTTAGTAGTGGTATGATGCGATTTGATTTCCACTGGGGAGGAACAACACCGTCTAACCAGGAATGGTTGCAAGGTTTTAGTAGCTCTCCGCGCGCCTCGTGGCCAAGGTGGCACAGCGCAGCATATGTGATGCCATCTGGCCCTGGTGAATACGAACGCTTACTTTCAGCAAGGACAACATCGAGCTCCTTACAAGTAAAGATGGCATTCATCGATGAATCCCGTGAGGCAGGAGGAACACGCTGGGACCCGATGTAGTCATTGAATTCGCAATCATCCTGCAGAAGCCAACTGCACCTTCAATCTGGGGATGGTTTTGATGTAGATAGCTAAATCATTGAAAGGCTGTCTTTGCTGTGGAAGCGTTCGAAGCCCGCACTGTCCGCCAAGTGAGGGACATGGGCTTTCGAGGATCCAGAGATTGACAAAGAGGTCTAGTGCTCGGCTGCCAGCGTGTACATTCGTCGCTGAATTTTCCTCTGGAAACGACGCGCCTCAGTAAGATGCCTTAAATATTTGTTCCGTCTGTAACATCTTTCTGCACGGCGCCGAATAGTAGGTAGGTGGTCTAATTTTGTACCAAATTCAGTGCTCATTCTAGTTAATATGATGTAGGTTCTAGCAGCCTTCATTTTTGTTTTTGTCGTGTCCTTCAAACTAGAATTTAAGGCTCCTTTGCACGCCCCTTTTGTATGTGTTTTAAAAATTGTCCAATCGGCGCGCGCGTGTTCAGAGGGGCCGGACGCCCAAGACCTGGAGCATTGAGATTTTTGGGTATGTGGTCATTCCCGTGGGTCTCCACGCCACAAAAACCCTGGACACACCGGCGCAGAGATCGCAAAACTAGCACAAGGTCCAGGCAGCTGCTGTATAAACTTCCTTTCAGGCACGTCGGGCGGCCGTCATTCATTATGTAGAGTTCATCTGAAGCAAATGAGGCCAGATTTCTTCCTCTGGCGATGATTAAACGGCTTCCCCAGAGTTGGTGGTGGGCGTTGAAATAGCCGCTAATAATCGAAAGCAACGCATACATTATGCACTGCATCAGGATCAATAATTAAACTATTAAAAACTAATATTAAAAAATACCTATTATATTTATAATTCCTGGGGAAAG
Organism: Amblyomma americanum; assembly: GCA_030143305.2. Classification (NCBI taxonomy): domain Eukaryota; kingdom Metazoa; phylum Arthropoda; class Arachnida; order Ixodida; family Ixodidae; genus Amblyomma; species Amblyomma americanum. Next base: position 200,441 of record JARKHS020001360.1, on the reverse strand, counting down.
CTTAATTTTTGCAAAATTGACGCCTGTCACGACGCTTGAAGGCACGCTGCATTTTAAAAATTTCTCAATCGGTATTCTGTTTCGATATATCAAACGTCAAAAACACGCATTAAAAGCTCACTGAGTTGGCTTTCCCGTGTTCAGTATTGTTAAAATGGCATCCTTTGCACTTACGCATCAATTACAGGAGAATTTGAAATGTTACTTGAATCCAGCGAAGATACCACGCGCAGCAATGCAATTTTAGAACTAGGTAATGAGAGAAACCCAAATCAACAACCTTTCAAATGCGTGTTTTTGCCATTCGATATTTCGAACCATGTTTTCGATTAAGAACGTTTAAAAGCAGGGCTCAACTTTGATCCTGACGGCCATCAATTTCGCTATATGTACTTACCTCCAAGTTCAAATATGAAAATATTCTAGTTAATTTGAGTAATTTTTTTCTGATTAATGATTCTTTTAAGGTACACAATATCCGCTTTCCTGCACAATCCACCTAAGCAGACGACACGGACGTTTCTCTCGCAGTTTTAAAAAAAATCTCCTAATGTGAAAATATACACCATGCATATCTCCTGACGCAAAAACCGCAGCAGCTTAACTTACGGCTACCTTGAGCAGTCACAGCGTTATGGCAGTACGCAGTGATAGATTTACAGTGTTTTTTATGTAAAGTCAAATTTTTCCCCCTCCTTTATCAATGCTCGCGAATTAAGGCGAACGCTCAGCTCAGCGACTAAGTAAGCGGGCGTATGAAACTCTTTTTGCACAAGCCAGAACCGAAGTGGAAACCAAATACACAAAGATCTAAACTCCGCGATCAATTCCGTAAATTGCCATTAAGGAGAAGATCAAATGGACAAATAACCTTGTCTTCAGTGATTGATTCCGTTCTCGGAGCATGGCCAACATTTTAACTCCCATCCTTGCTGATCTAAGCTGAACATCACACGGAAACGACGGCGCACTTCAACCCCGATATGAAATAAAGATGTTTTCCGGCAGAATGCGAAATTTTTGTTCCAGTAGTGTTCAAAAGCAACTCATTTTATCGTAAACAGAAACGTAGTGGCAATCCAAACAATGACAGCGATAACACAGCAGCTGTGTCTCCCATACCTTTGACAACTCGGCCACCGCAGCAGCCGCATGTGCTACGTATACTATTTGGCAGGTACTTGCACCGGTTGTTTTAAATCATCATGGCACTCATCAGTCATCCGTTTTGTTTGGGTCGCCAATAATTATTGATGCGGCTGAAGACCGGGAGAGCGCTGTGGCATGGCGCATAGCGAATGCAGCGAGAGGCTCAATGTTGCGAAAGGCATGAATGCTCCAACACGCAGACAATTACAAGGACTGACGGAAGCCGCTGGTTCCATAGGTGGTTACCAAGAAAATTACATCAAAAGTACACTCACATCTTTCATGCATTCTGATTCACTGTTCTGTACAGAGACATCCGATATATAGTTGTAAACCTGTAAAGGAAACTTTCAGCAATAAGCATTCTACACCATTTGATTACTATCAAAAAGGGAAAAAAAAAACTCTTTTATACCTTTAACCACATAGGTATGTGCGCTAAACAGCTACACCATTCCGAATACTTTGCTAGGTGCCCCATGGTTACACATATTTTTATTGTCCAATAAAGGCTTCCGTGTTGCACATACACCGTAAGGATTCACAATTGCCATATTTTTTTTTGTCCAGTTGAGCTCACTTTCCATTCTGAAGAGACCATGCATTAAACAATCCATGCCTTGTGGCTTATCTCTTCTGGTGGCATCAAAGTCTACTGCAGTCAATTTTTTAAAAGGATGCTGTACTCCCTTACGCCAACAATGGAGAGTAATCATGCGCTGTCAGGCATCGTCATGCAATCTGTCAGAAAGGAGCAGCTGCCTTCGTGCAAAACACTGTGATGAGAAACTGGAATTTTCAGCAATGAAGCACTTCATGAAAATTATTTTATTTTACTTCAGTGTGCACGAGTAAAATATTGTGACAAACAATATGTGCATGAAAATGACCGCTGTAGAACATGCTTGCGCTTTTATTCCAAGAAAAACTGACCGGTGCAAGAGAACACAATATTTTATGTACATAATGTAGAGATCGGTCTAACCTTGTGTATGCTTACAAAAATCCTGCTTTTAAACTTTTTTATGCGTTCGCATCGCTTACGACTGCAAAAGAAAATCAATAGGGTATTTTGTTTTACAGTAACACTGAGGCAACTGTGGGTATAGTGTAAGATACTGCATTCTACATATTGATTATAGTCGTGTATTCTTCAGATGAATGTGCGAAAATGTTTCTTTTAAACTTTGTTTGGTGCTCGCGCCGAGTAATTAAGGCTGCCTTGGGAAACTATCGGGGTGCGTTTTACGCGATAGCGTAACAGCTCGTTCGGTCGAAAGCGGTCGCTGTAGTAGTAGTCGGCACCGCGTCTCAGAAATAAACGGGGGTTGCGTAAAACAATAATCGCATCATGATAATTTGTGGTTCTTGTAATAAATGACTGATTGGTGCCTGATACGCAATAGCGACCTAATTAAATTTCTGAAATAATTTACTTACGTAATAAAAACAGAAATCGATGGTTAAAGGGCGTCATAATGCTCACAATGAAAAGCCAATGTTTTATGATGCTACTTAAAAAAATTTAGATGCGTAACTGCTCAGTTAATTAATTTAGAGAATTGAAAAAGAAAAGAAAATCGCGTTCAAAGGCTTTAAATTGCTCAGAATGGAAAGCCAATGTTTGCTGACGCTAAATATCAGTGCACATCGCCGTCCTAAGAAATGAAGCTTGTAAAACCATACTGAACAGTCGCATCAGCATCAGATGACACCCAAAACGTTGTACGCAAGTATAGCTATCACGGGCACAAATTTAAAAAAGTTGAAAATTTTAAGACACTGTTATGGTAATATTGAATATAAAGGTTCATAATTTTGATATGTAGCAAAAGCTTTCTTTTGAAGTGTTTCAAGCAATTGCATCGAAAAGTTAGGACTGCCATTGAAAACTAATGGGGAACGCTTTTGACGATAGCAAAAACGTTAAAAGAAAAAATATACAAAACTGCCGTCGGGTGATATCTGGACACATTGATTGTTACAGTTAAGTCAGATTATATGAGAAAATGGCGTACATAAAAAGTTTTCTGCTCAAAAATACTTTTGTCCAGAATAGCTGAGTATGTTTCACGATAAATGGCAGAATAATCCAGAGGGTCTGCGGATTCAACGGCTGTAATGGGGCTGTCTCAAAGTATAGAAAAAAATTTCCTTCATAAACGACTTTACGTCGAAAAATTGTGCATCTCCTGAATTTCTAGGTATGCTTAGAAAATTTGCTGGTGTATGGTGACAACGGTTAGCAAATGAAGGAGGTGGAAAAAGAATAGGAAAGCATGGTGTCGGAATAATATACTCATCTTGTACAGTGGAGGAAAGTCAGGGAGGTTAACCGGAAGAATAATCGGTTTCCTACCCTTCACGTGGGAAAAGGGTGAGGGGATGAACAAAGAAAAAGAAAGGAGTCACTATGAATAGTCAGCGTTCGTTAAAGTCGCAGCCTATCGTGCAGGCAAAAAGTTCGCAAGAAGCGGAGCATTGCCTTGGAGGCCTTCACCGCCGACGATTACCGCAAACAGTGGCCAAGAATCTTCATTTCTCTCAGCGGGCGTGGATCTAGACGCTCCAGCGCACGGCAGATCGACCGCCTTTCAGCGCTGTAGGCAGGGCAGTCACAAAGAATGTGGGATATAGTCTCGTCATACCGCAGATGGCACAAGCAGGGCTATCAGCCATACCGATTAAAAACGAGTAATGGTACTGGTGGAAGTTACATCATGCCACAGGCGAAACTGCAAAGTTTCTTCACGTCATGGTAGACCGGATGGAAGTCGGAGCTTCAGATCTGGGTCCAAGGCAGTTAAACGTCAATTGAAAAATTGGCCGGAATTCCACGCGGCAAGCGTGATGTCCCGCGCAAGACGGGAAGTCGGCCCGCTGCGTAATGCGCTTCGAAAAGGGGATCGACACAAAATCGCCGTCGTGGTGGCCAGTTCGCGCGAACTCATCCGGGCGGTGATTGCTTGCTATGCCGCTGTGTCCAGGTAGCCATTGGTAGTTATTGTCATGCCCTTTATTTAGCCACTGTGATGCAGCTGTCGGATTTCAGCGACCAAGGTTTCATGGACTCCATGGCGAAAAGATTGTAAGCATTTGAGGGCAGCTTTGGAATCTGTGGCAATAGACCACTGCTGAGGGCGCTGCTGACTGATGTGTTCATTCGCTATGCGAACAGCAGTGAGTTATGCAGGCGTCGAATATATCTAGTGAGCTATCCTAAATCTAATTTCTGTAGTCCTTGCGGGGATGACCATGGAGCCCGAAGAACTGGTTGGGTTCACTAAGCCGTCGGTATAGACGTGCAGCCGGTTTGAATGGTGCTCATATAAATATTGAAGAATGACTTGTTTTAGTTCTATTGGTGATAAATCAATCTTCTTCCTGATGCCAGGTAATGAAAGAAGCACACGGGGACAGTGCAGGCTCCAAAGTTGGTGCTCATATAAATATTGAAGAGTGACTTGTTTTAGTTCTATTGGCGATAATTCAATCTTCTTCCTGATGCCAGGTAATGAAAGAAGCACCCGGGGACAGTGCAGGCTCCAAAGTGGCGAGGACGATCTAGAGGCGGGTGTAAACTGAGATATCATAATGGCACGATGTGCATCAATGGCGTGTGTAAACGATGTGCGTGGCCTGGCAGTAGGTAGACTGGCAAAATGGTGAGAGGCAACCCGGGATATGTATCGAAAATGTTCCCCCAAAAACGCTAAGGCGTCCGTGTGCTGTGCGACGTCAGTGCACGTTAGAGATCCCCAGGTTGTCGAAATTATTCCAGAGCCCTCCACTACAGAACCTCTTTCTTCCTTTCTTCTTTCACTCCCCCTCTTAACTCTGCCCTTACGGCGCGGTTCAGGTGTCCAACGATATATGAGACAGATACTGCGCCATTTCCTTTCTCCAAAAACCAATTATTATTATTATTATTATTATTATTATTATTATTATTATTATTATATTATTATTATTAATATTATTATTATTATTATTATTATTATTATTATTATTATTATTATTATTATTATTATTATTATTATTATTATTATTATTATTATTATTATTATTATTATTACGTCGACTTTCAGGTAGGTAGGGATTCAATGCTCCTGGGCGATGAGTACAGATGCGGCCATAGTGGCACATTTCAGCAATCCTATCCCAGGCAATTCCAGAGAGCTTGAACTTGAACGCTTTGCAGACTTCGTATGTTAGTTTTAAGAATGTTTCCAAGTACAGGGAAGCTGTAGCGAAGAATTCCTATGAAGTAGGCATTGTAGAGCTGCATCATCGACCACACTGACGCTCCCAACGACTTTCCCCCAAGAAAGACAAAAAAGTGAGAAATCGCTGTCAGTCTCTGTTTCATGAATAAAATAGGGGGGTCCATGATACATTTCGGTCAATGTTTACTCTCAGAAACCAATGGCTCTTTGCGTAGGGTATTGCTGTGCTGTTTATGCATACGGTATAATGAGACATGTTCTTTCGTGTAAAAGCAACAAGCGAGTCCTTTGGGGTTGAAATTTGTAAACTTTGCAGATGAATGTTGGCGGCAAGAATACTTCACGCCTTTTGAAGTCTTGCTCGAACCTGTGGGCGCGTAACTCAAGCTGCCCAGATACAGATGTCATGAGCATAGATTGAGAGTGCCACCTACTGTGGTAGTGTGTCGACAAGCCCAACAAGTGTAAGGTTGAACAACGTTGGGATAAGCAGTGCACCAAGCAGTACTCCACGGGAAGTGAAATGAGATCTGTACAAAGAGAGATCTGTTAGATAAATAACTACGTATACAGCGGAATAGGTGACCACCCAGCTCGGTAGCTTTTAGAGTGTCCAAAATAGCCTGGTGAGTGACATTGCCGTATGCGCCCTTTATATCGAGGAGAAATGCCGCGGTCAAGCGCTTCAAACGTTTTTGGCACTGGACGAGTGACACCAGGTCGGCCTCGCTGTCAATTAAAGAGCGTCCACGTCGAAATCCGGACATTATAGCCTGATATATAAGGTACCTCTCCAGGTGCCACTCAATACGTGTAAGTACATAACATTCTTTTCACTACTTTGCCAACACAGCTAGCCAGTGCAATTGGACGGTATGATGTCAGGTCAAGTGCGATTTCCCTGGTATCAGGACCGCAACTAGACGACTGGACATGCAATCGTCTGGAACAGTGCCCTCATTCCATGATTTGTTTTAATACTCCAAAATGACACGGCTAGCTTCTTGTCCAAGGTATGCAACTGCAGAGTATGGCACACCATTGGGTACCGGCGATGATGACCGTCTGCAACAAGCCAGCGCGGCATCAAGTTCCTCCACTGAGAAGGCAAGGTCCATTTGAGAATCCCAAGAACCAGTGATATTGCTGCAAAGCAGCGTCGCCGATGGGGTGGATGGTCCTGCTACCGTAGCGCAGAAATACTCAGCAGCGTCGACCTCGCCACGTCGTTGGTAGGGTGCGAGAGACTTGAAAGGTGAAGCTGGTGTGGGGATGTTCGGAGGCTAAGAACGCCATTCCAGATGCGTGACAAAGGTTTCCCTGCATCAAGAGTTTCACAGAATGACCTCCAGCATTGTGCCTGGAGGGCTTGAATTCTGCGCTGAATTTTCTTTTGCATCGGCATCGCATCCCTGAGGTAAAGGCTCGACTTCGTGCGTCGGTATCTACGATCTGCCCTCTGTCGCAGTGATCGTAGGCGCTGCAATTCCATACCAAATTCCGTGTATTTTGTAGTTGGGGTGAATAACTGTGTCCCGTTTTCTCTGGCCTCCTTAATTGTCCCATCCAAACCAACGGAGGAACTTTCTCTGCAAGCATCTTTCACTGAACAATCGATGCATCGCACGCGTGTGAAAGAGGTGAAAGTGGAAAGGCCAGTGATGAACAGATATGCAGGGATATGGTCACTGCTGCGGGTTTCAACCTCTCGAAACCGCTGGACGCGGCTGACAAGGCATCGATAAACGAAAGCCAAGTCGAGGCAGCTGCTGTAAGTTGTCCCTCTAGTATAGGTTGGTGAGCCGTCATTTAGACACTGAAGGTCATAGTCAGAGGCAAATGACATAAGCTTTCGTCCCCTAATATTCATTCTTACGCCTCCCCACATGGTGTGGTGAGCGTCAAAGTCGCCATGATAAGCCAAGGGCCGGGTGTAACCGCCATCAAGTCACTCACTCGTGCAGCGTCAAATCCACTTGATGGCGGCAGATACTCACCCAGAAGCGTAAACCTGAGATTACGCCTCTTCACTCTTAGGCAAACGTTCTGATTGTCGGTATTGGGGCGAACTAGATAAAGAGCATACGTAAGTTCACGCAAAATGCAGACTATTACTTTACTGTTCCTTCGGTACGTGGGAGATGCAAACACCTTGTGACCTCACAATCGCAATATTTTTGGTATGTTCGGCTCACAAATGCAAGAATTGGGAAATTATTTACGTAACCATAATGCCCAATATCTGAAATTCGGGACTGGACTACGTGGGCACTCCATAAAAAAATAAAAGGCCTGCTTGAGCTGCTTTCCAGATATTAGTGCTGGGGGAGCCATTGTTCCTGCTACTGTAGAGCCACTAGAACTGGAATTAGCGCGTCCAGTACTTGCAGTGCATTCTGTGCTGCTGGCGTGCGCAGGCCTGCCAGCACAGCGAGGATGGCACTATGGACGGACTTGAGCATTGCTATAACCTGCAGTTCTTGGCCACGGCAGAGGCCTTCGCCTTTCTCTGGTTCAACAGTAGCCGCAGAACTTGGAGATGTCATTGACTTTGCAAGCCCAGTGGACGTACTGGCCCCTGGGCCAGCACTGGGTGTCGATAGTGATGGCCAGGTGGCGTCCGAAGCAGCAAGTCCGGCTTCACAAACCGCCGAGGTCCCTTGATTTAGTACGGCAGGTGGAGGAGGAGGACAGATGCACTAGTGCTAGAGGCCTCCCTAGCAGAAGAAACGGCTTTCATTGAAGCCATTTGACGACGCGAAAGACGTCGTCACACCATAGCAGCGGCCTCTCTGTGCATGGAATGGTCCCCTCCCCCTTTTTGCTTCAGCACAAGCTCGTTCGTTCTTTGCGGGGACAGTCTTTCGAGGAGGAATCGTGAGGGCCACGGCAGTTGGCACACTTCAAGGTAGTCGAGCGGCAAACGTCGCCCCTATATGACTCAGAGCATCTAAGGCACACGATGTTGTTCTTGAAGACGCCACTCACGTGTCCGATCCTCATGCACTTTCTGCATTGAAGTGTCTTGGGCACGAAAGGTTTAACCGGGTGGCGAAAATGCCCAACCATCACATACGACGGTATGGAGTTGCAATTGAATGTCAGCTTGATGCACTAAGATGTTCCAAGGCGCTGCACTTCATTATTGAGATGCTGTTGGACGCTGGTTTGATTAAAAAAGGCATATAAACGTGACCAATGGAAATGTCGAGTTGTAAATGACACCTGCTGCAGTGCCGCTGTCTTGGAGGACATGGGAGCGTACAAAGATATCGCTGAGTTTGTTAACGGCGGTCAAACTTTGCAGTGCGCTCCGCTCCGTGACATCAATGACGATTATGCTTTTATAGGGGTGGACTCTCACGTCTTTAATCCCCCCAAGGGCGAGGCCTTCAACGAACAAGGACGTGGCTTGCCTGTTCAGGTAGTTGAGGATTCCGGTTGGCGTATCAGCCAAGAAAAAGACGGTATGTGTCGGGGGACTGGCTGGGCTAGTTTAAAGTCCAGGTGAGAATCATTAAGTGGTCGACAATAATTTCTTTTCGTGTTATGTTGTAGACTTATTCTATTTTTGACTATATTTTAGACTATTCTGGACTTCATCTATAATAAACTATATTCTTGAAAAAGACGAAAATTATCAGTTGGGGCATTTTACACCAGACAATTGCACACGACGACGCCAGCTCGCGCCCAGAGATGTCGAACGGTGCGGGAGAATTTTATTCTGAACCTGGTTTTTGTCCTTATACAGCCTTCAGGTGCGTATTTGTAATATATTTGTTGCTGCTTATAACGCGTATAGCGGAGTACAAACTAGAACTGAGGTAGTGTGCGTGAAAACGCCTATGGGCCAGTAGAAAACAATTGAACAAAGCAAAATAACAAGAAATGGATTATCGCCCAATCATTTTAAATAACCTTTGCGAGGCTTGATCAAACCACACCCCGAATGAAGAGTAGCGTAACTTCTATATTTTCTTTATGCAACCAACTTGACATTAAAGGGACACTCAGGAGAACTCTATCAAATTTTTGTAGTTAGCAAAATCTGATAGTTCGGCATTTCATGGCTTTGTTGCCGCTTGTCCGAGAGCGAAAGATGTATTTATTTCAAAGAAAGTTGGATTCGACGTTAAGAAATTTTTCCCGCCGCTCCGATTCAAACTCGAGAACTCTTAAGACGTCACGGAGAACTCTTATGACGTCATAGGACTGAGTGATGTGAAACGTGACGTAAACGCAAACTCCGTGATTTCTGACAACTAGCGGTGCGGTCTAGCAGCTACACCAAATGAAGGCTACCTCCGCCGCACGTTGAGGGCATCTATCGGGGGTGACTACCGTCGCTTCGTTTACGTTTGCACAGGTGTCTTGACAGCGTTACGATGGATTTCGTTCCCGAACTCGACGACGTAGTTCTCGCAAAACCTCCGGCCTGCATTTCAGTGACCTCAGCCCCACAGAGCGTGCGATGCTTTTGAGAGAGCACGGTTAGGTTAGGCGCCGGCGGGTCGTTTCCTCCTTCCACCGTGAGCAGCCGTTGAAAACTAAAAATCATAACCCCAGCAGGGGCAGTCGCGAGGGGCCAGGACAAGGTCGGCGCGTTAATTGCGCCCATCGGAGGCTGGCCGGGTCTTTGGGGTCAACGGATTGTGATTCCTTGAACGGTGCGGTTTCACGGTGCAGCAGGCGGCGTCGAGGTCTCGCACGGTTGCAAGGGCCAAGTTATTTATTTATTTTTTGCCACAAAAAAACGGATGGGGGCTCAAGGGTGGGCGCGTTTTAAATTTGGCGGCTTGAAACTGAAGCCGACGCACGACGCTTCAACGAATTCCGCTGGATCCAACGGGTCCACTGGATCGGGCTCTCTCGCCTATTTGCATGTAACTTCAGATGTGTATTGTGAATGGATTAAATTAGCCGAGAGCTCGAAGCGAACAGCTCCGCCCAATTGCCAAAGCTATTGAATTGCGTCACAACGCGCACCTCGCCGCGGGGCCGAATCAGTCTGGCCTGGCAGGCGGCGGCTGGCGCATTCGGCGCGAAATAGACATGCTCCAAGTCTGCGCCAGTGCGGTCAGAGTGCGCCGAAGCCGCCCAACGCGTCGGCGGTCAAGCGCAGTTGGAGTTTAGAGGGTCTCGCTTTGGCCGACGTGAGGTCGCTGTGCAGCGCGCGCGCGCGCGTTACGCCGGATCGTAAAGGCGCCTTGACAGTGCCTGCGCTTAACCGCTAACCAACGTATTCGATGGCGGCATCTACGGGAGCCACTGAAGCCCTCTTTCACTGAATAAAAATTCTCTGTGCCGAGGCTCGGAATCGAACCAGGGCATTTGGCGTTTGGGGCGGAGACACTACATATAACCAACAATAAAGGCGCATCTAGTGAATGGACTCTTCCGATCCAAAAATTTCCGCGCTTTCGCTACGTATATCCAGGCCTAACCGAGCAAGGCCATCAGCAATTTTTCTTAACTGCCTTGTACCTTGTTTCCCGTCCCTAATAAGCGATTTTCGTTAAGCAGTTTGAAGTTGACTGGCACAACCGGGAATGTTTCGCCGGGCGAGCGTGCGAAGACACAAGTGCTCTTTATACTGCGAACTGCCTTGTACGATCACCGACCATCGCGCCATCATAGTTATTCATCGACCGTATCGATCATCTGACCAGCCTTAACAGGCTCCTTCAGAGGTTAACTAGCACTTGAAGCGACACTTGGAGTTCCTCTGCTTTTCGGCGCTTGTATATCGAGGCATGTCAAAAACAAAACCACGGGGCACGCAAAGCTCATAGACGCAAAGCGCCATAACAAATCTTAACTCTCCTGTCCGCCTGTGGCGCCGCCAAGCATCGGTTTTCTTTGCTTCCAACATTGAGGTTGTCTTTTGTCTGCCTTCCTTGTGTGATAAAAGTGCATTATCGGTTGTCAGCCTCAGAGATTCGCGGGTTTATGCAATAAGGAAAATTCCTCCAAGGTTGTGTCTCTTGTACTATGACGTAACCACGCTTGTACTTTCGAGATTGGCCTGTGGCGGCGATACCTGTATATTGGTTCTTGCTATTTTCTACCTTACAAGCGCTTCGTTTGCAGTAAGAGCGGTGTTTTTGTAATCAGGAGCTGGTATTCTATCGATACAAGCTAACTTCAATTTCTCTTCACTGTCCCTTTAAGTAAAAAGATGCGTCTCCAGCTGCACTGAAAGCATATTCCGTATTATGCAACGCACGTAAATGACAGAGATCATGATGAAAGACTACTGAAGATAGACCCAAAAACACACACGCATATGCACGCAACGCAGTAAAATGTATAATAAACCACTCTGGGCTAGTTTAGTTTTAGATTTCAGCGCGCTATGAACAAATTCTCATTTTCACTGTATGATTTCATTCGAGATTTATTTTCAGCAAGTAGTTCGGTAGACGAACCATGCCATGACATATACCCGTCCCTCCTTTGTTATGTTTGTATAAACACTGCTCAACTGTTTCTGCGAATATCAGACTTTGTCCTTTTTACACTTAGTAACATGTGTTTATTTAAATGCGCTTCAAGGATACGTAGCGAGAGCGTAACGAAGAACTGTGCTTAGTGGATTGCGCTTTTGTTTCCTTTATTCAATCATCCTTGCGCACGAATTTTCCAAACTACTTAGAGATCGTCTTGCTGCAGACTTGCGGCAGACTGATTTATAAGAGCAACCACGCTGCCTTGTATCGTTCTTTCCCGCCGTTGTGTCAATACTCTTAAGATACTGCGCAAACTGCAATGCATGTGCTTTTTTTTCCAGCAGTTACATCGGGCATCGAGGTACTCCTGTTTTGACGGAGTGCCAAAAATGTTATGGAAAACGAAGTGATGAGGCAGCCCTATTGAAAAATGTGTACTGGTTTGAATAGGAGAAAATAGGATTATGGCACATTTCGTTTAACATTTTAGGATGAAGGTTCCAAAGCGATTCAGCCTTTGAGTGACTCCTTAGTGGAGGGCTCCGTATAACTATGCCATTACCCGTGGTTAATTACCGTGCACTTTCATCACGCAGTGCATGCAAGTCGTGGGTTCGAGCCCGCCCGCTACTGTAGCACTTTAATTGAGGAAGAATGTGAATATTCCGTGTACTATGCATTGTTAGTGCCCGTTAAGAACCCCAGGTGGTCGAAATTGTCCGGAGCCCTCCACTACGGCGTCCCTCATAGACTGAGCCGCTTTGGGACGTCCATCCTTTAAAGCCAAACCAAATGTGCCATAATCCTATTTGCTGACCCGTTCAAACCTAGATACATTTTTCAGTAGGGAGACATTAACAAAAATTGCGTAACGCGACCAGTATCAGTATGTAAAACAATGAGGAATACCACTTGTAACGTATTGCTAGTATAGTCATCCCTTTCGTCGGGAAAAGCCGCATATTTAGCTATGCTTTTCTCATCGATCACGCAGGCGCGATAATAATTGTCACGTACTCACCGGCTCCGCGAGTGCTCTGTATTGCTCCATGAAGCATTTCGTGCTGTTCTTAAACTTAATGTATGAAGTGTCATCTTTGCTGAATTTCTTACACAGTCCATATTGGTCGGCAGTGCTTAAGCCTTTTGAGAAAACGGAAGAGTAAAGTGTGAAAATAAGTGCAAACATGCAATCCCTAATTATTTTATTAGCCTTAAGACAAGCACAGTATACTAGTGAACGCTACATGTCCTAAAGCTACTGGCCGATAAATGCTTAGGTTATAAGGAGATCCAACTTTAAAAAGTCGAGGAGTCTACCGTCATCACCAGCGCGGACACAAATTGTGAAAAGGTAGAGAAAAATTATCAATATATATGTACAAGATCAATTCCTAATAATTTATTAGCCTTAAAGCCACACAATCCACTACTGAACGGTACATTTCTTGGTACTACTGGCCGCTGTTTTTGTATGAAAATTATAGAAACATAGAGATTTAAATTTTCGGGGAGTCTAGCGTCATCACCAGTGTTCACACCTTTTGGAAAAACTAAAAGGTAAAGTATCAAGATGTATGTTGAAAGGAAAGTTCTAAATTAGCCTTAAAGGCACACAGTCTCCTAGCGGACTCTATATTTGCTAGAACTGCTGGCCGCTAGATAGAGAGGAGAGAAAGGCAAGGATGTTAACCAGAAAGGCTTCCGGCTGGCTACCCTGCACTGGGGAAGAGAATGGGGGTATGAAAAAGGGAAGAGAGAAGGAATGGGAAACACACAATCACCATCTGTCAATCAAGGCAGTCGTTCGTAAAAACACGAAACAGTGCCTTGTAAGTCTTGATGGCAGTCGATTTTTGCGGCCACGGAACGAAGATCTTGTCCTCTGTGAAAGGGCGAGGATCAAGGCAGTCTAGAGCACAATGCAGCTTACGTCTTCGATTCACAGAGACAAGGCACTCACAAAGGAGAGGAAGGAGTCTCTTCGCAGGCACAGTTTTCACAAGAAGGGCTGTCGGCCATCCCAATCCGGAAAGCATATTGATTTGTGAAAGAAACGTGGAGCCATATACGGGACGGAAATGTTGCTTCACGACGCGCTATGACACATGAAAGACGAGGCGCAGTCCGGTGTCCAATGCCCTGAGGCGACGGTTGCAGACCTCTCCCGTGTTCTACGCTGAAAGTGTCAGCTCCAGCGCTAAAGTAAGAAGCCCACAGGCTGCGTCAGCTCTCGTTACAGGGATATTGACAATAACCCCGTCGTTGTGGGCAGAACAGGCAGCCTCGCTACCTGGTGATTTCCTTTAATACTGCAGTGTCCTGGCAGCCACTCAAAAATTCTGTCATATCCTTGCAATAGTGGCGCCGTGGTACAGCTTGCGAATTTCCGCAACGAGTTGTTCGTATGACCCGCGGCGTAGTGCAGGTTACAGTCATGAAGGGCTGATTTAGAGTCGGTGAAAACTGTCCTGTTATGAAGAGATTCTTGGGTGATGAACTGAACTGCAGCCCGTGGGCAGCTATTCCGCACTGCTTGAAGAGCTGAGATAGGTGTCCTCACCTTCATTAAAATAGACTTGGCCAGTATCACCACAGACCCTGCAAAACTTGTTGAGTTCACTGGCCCATCTGTGTATACATTCTGTGTACACATGTATGTGGCCACTATGCTTAAAATGCAGATGATCCAATGTCATTTGTTTCAGAGCACGCAATGAGAAACCAAATTTCTCAGTAATTTTCAGAATAGAGAGGCGTACCCGAGGTTCATGCTGACTCCATATGAGTGAGCACCGTCTTGAAGAAGGGTGAACTGCGGAGGAAGATAGGCACGATGAGCTTCAATTGTTCTGATTACTAGAAGAGCTTTGACATGATGACTCTGAACTCGTGTGAGATGCCGAATGTGTGTTCTCATGCTTTCAACCGCAATATATGTAGTAACAGGATGCTCCCCAGCGACAAGGACAGTGGCTGAATGTTGAGGTACATTTAGGCACTCTAAGGCAGATTCGTAGATCTTGCGCTTGTACACTTTGAGGTGTCTGGATGTTCGTCTTTCAAATATTGCTTAAAATGGGAATGCTGTACCGCATGTAGCCCAGCAACAGCGAACGGTACTGGTTAAGTATCGAGTGCAAATATGCACCCCCGGACTTTCCCCCGAGTAAGGAGATGATACGAACAATCGCTGTCAGTCTCTTTCTCATGTCGTAGAGATGGGGACTGCACGAGAGGTTCCTGTCTATAGCTATGCCAAGGAAGCGATGGCTTCTCTCATAGGGAATGGCATTGCCATTAATATTGTAACTTGCTTTGTGTCGACGACGAAGCGGAGGCAATCAGAAGTGTGGAGCAGAAAGAAGCTGGTCGGCCTGGCAGGGTTGAGCTGTCCGCCCCGTCACTAGACCTCGTAGATGCCCCGGAGCATCTTTAAAGGTAAAACTCATTACAGATACTGTCGCACCGGTGTCTAGAAATGCCATAGTTCGAATTTCGTCCGTGGATAAGCACTTCAAGTTTGTACTTTAGCATAAGCACGGGAAGAGGGATTGATGGCACCGACTCGTCGGCGGCCTTACCTCTATCGGCCGCGCCGTCTACATTCAAGGAGGGAGAGAGTGGCGCCGAGGAGAGGGTGAGCGTCGTTGACGTGAAGGTGGTGGTGTCAGGCTGCTGTCAGAGGCAGGCGAGGCATTTCGCAGCAATGCCACACGGTAGCTACCACAAAAGGATGCGTGCGTTTGATGCTGGACTTCAACATCGGGGATGAGATAAGTGTCCGGCCAAGGGCGGTGGTCTTGTTGCATCGAGCCTCGTCGGCGGCAATATCGGGATGTATATCCGGTCATGCCACAGCGGTAACACAAAGGTGGAGGGCGCCAGTGGGCAACGTATGGCGCCTGGCAAGCGGGGTCAGAACATGGTTGTAGTCAGGTCGAGGCTGTTGTCGTGCCAAGTCGCCTGTGCAGGCGCGCCATCTTCCCACAGACTGGTAGGCGGGCAGTAAACCGCAGGGTCTCCGTCAGGCGAAGTTCTGCGCACCGCCAGCTGGAACTAAAGAAGTGGATGGTATTGCGGGCGCTGCCTGCGATGTGCAACTGTCCTGCTGGACGTCATCACGGCGCAGAGGGTCTTGATGCCGAATGATTTCCTCGCGCGCGATTTGGCTAATCATGCCAGCCATTAACACTGAAGCAGCGGCGTCAACGCTGGCGACGGAGGTGACATTGGCCAGGCGCCCAAATTTTGGGACAATGCGACGAAACTTCAATGCCTCGAACGTTCTGCAATGCTTGAGACGTCGGCCATGCACTTCAAACTATCTTTGCTATTAAGGAGGTTGTAGACATCTGCAGCAATCCCCTTCAGCATGTGTACACCCTTATCTTCTTCAGAAATCTGTGGATTCACTACCCTGCACAACTTTACGATGTCTTCGATGTACATGGTGCAAGTCTCACTAGGCAATTTTGGCCGTTGAAGTAGCGTTTGTTCGGCGCGTTTCTTTTTGGCAGATCCGGCACGAAAACACTTCTTGATCACTTCTGTAAAATGTTCTCACGTAGAAAAGAATTATTCATGGTTGTCGAACCGAATCAGCCCTTCGCTTGCAAAAAGAATACGACGTTGGCTAGCTTCCCAGTAGCATCCCCTCGGCTACACCGACTTGCCCGCTCGTAATTAGTGAGCCACTCGTCAACGACTTCATCGGCCCTTCCAACAAAGGTGCGCGTTTGACGGTGATGCTGCCAGTGGATCCCCGTGGGTGCTGCTTGCTCGGCATCCCGGTCCTGAGGCGTATCCAATGAAACGGGAAGAAATCCTGTGCTGCTCCGTCGAGGACGAGAGGGATCCGTGTTGGCATGCAGCAATGTCCACCACAACTGTTGCGTACTCAGCAGGCACTGAGCAAGCCTGGGTCATCTATTTAAGATGTTTAGTGACGGGGGCGGAGAGCTCAACCCGGCCAGGCCGACCAGCTGACTTGTAGGGTAACTTGTCATTTTTTTGCGTGGGAACGCCATGAGTGAACATTTTTTGGTCGAACTATTTATGCCCTCCTGACAGTGGTAAGACGTCAATATCGTTGCCGCTTTTTGAAGTCTCGCACAACCTCTGGGATCGGTCACACTTGATGTCCGAATTCAGATATAATCGTCATATATTGAGATCTAACAGATTGTGACAATGAGTCAACCAGGCCGATGAGAGCAAGGTTGAAGAGAGTTGGGCTCAGCACTCCACCCTGTGGGACCCCGCGCAAATTTATACGTAAAGAGGTTGGCCTGTCCTTAATCTGGACAAAACACGGCCTCTCTGTCGAATAGCTGCGTATCCAGCTGAGCAAGCGGCCTCCAATCTCAGCAGCTTTTAATGCGTCCAAAATGGCCTGATGTGTTTATTGTCGTCCGCGCTCTTGATGTACAAAAACGGCGCCACGGTCAATCTTTTCAAATTTTTTGGTGCTGTACTGATGTTACCAAGTCAACCACATTGTCTATAAGACTTATAGGAACATCCAACTTCAAAATGTCGAGGAGTCTACCGTCGTCGCCAGCGTTTACACCTTTTTGAGAAAAGGCAAAGATAAAATGTCAAGATCTATGTAAAATGTCAAATACTAATTATTTTATTAGTCTTAAAGGCACACAGTCCACTACTGATTATTTTTCTTAGATCTACTGACCCCTGTATATGTACGAAATTTCACGAACATTTGAAGTTCACTCTGCCAAATACTTGATGTTAGAATTTGTAACTACCTTCTTACAGCTGACGCAGAGCCAGATTTCTCGACAACTACACAAATCACCGAAAATATCTTCGTGTTCCACTAATAGGTCCTCAATAACGTTCCTACCTTCGTCACTCACCTGAGGAATTACACTGCAATGATTATTCCATCTTTACAATATCTCCAGGCCGGCGGAAATTTGTAGGATATCACACGAAAAGTTTTATGCAGTGTTTTTTGAAAGTCATTGTCTTTTGTAATATTTTGTGGAAAAATTTATGCTCCTAATGAACATCTAAACTTCACTTACAACTAAACAGGTGAGCTTTATGGCGCTGGTCTTCTGTAGAAACAAAAGCCAAGGCTAAACACGATCTTCAGTGAAGAGGCTCTAAAAGGAGGCGTCTATCGGACCGCTTTGTGCCGACGCGCACCGAAACATAATACTACGGGTGCATATAATAGTTATAAAAACAATAATGGTGGGATATTAACTGGAAATCAGTTTTACCAATCCAAAAATGTAAAAATAGTAAATTGCAGGCATGATTCAGCGGACAACACCCAGGCTTTAAACAAGAATATGACCATATAGGAGTAAAAAGAGAGGAAGCTGGACTCTAGAAAGGCAGGGGCTAAAGGACAGCTTACTCCCTTTTACTAATTTCTATTTAGACTGCACTTGCGTAACTCATTGGGCAAAAACGGGCATCTTAAGGCGAAATTGGGTATCCTGTGCAATTGAGCGCGAATGCACTAGATTTTAAATATGTGTATATACAGAGCCCCAACACTTCAAAAATATGCCGAAAATATAGAAAACTCAATTATAAATTTGAAAGTAAAAGTAAACAAGTGAGTAAGCGGTTCCTGTGCGCAAGTATGAACAGTCACTTCACTGGATCAAGAGATGAAGTAAAACGAGCTTTCGAGCAACTTCGTTACTCTCTTGGTGCACAACTGCAGCGTAAACCGCGAACACACGCCAAAGAAATAAGAATCGAGAAACACCCACCGTAGCAGTTGTCAGGGTCTCAGAGTGCTTCTTTCTTATGTGTTCGTGCTTTTCACGCTCGCTCCAGTTATGTCCCAAAAAAATAACTGCTGATGCTTTGGAATCAACCTTTTACTTTCCAATGCTTAGACATTACAACATATAAAACACAGCTTTTTTATCCTTAGTTGGATCCTTGTCTAAGTTTTCTGTTTTGGTATACTGCAATATGATTGTGGAAATCACTGGAACTGTAATAATTGTTACCAATTGATTTAAAAGATTTGAAATATTAGAGATCATCATCATCAGTTTTAATATGTCCACTGCAGGCCGAAGGCCTCTTCCATGTCTTTCCAATTAGCTTTCTTTTGCGCCAGCCTCGCTTACTCTATCTGCGCAAAATTCTTAATCTGATACTGACCTCACATAATGCCGCCCATTGCTACACTTGCCTTCTCTTGGAATTTAGTATATTACTCTTCAGGGCCATCTGTTATCTTGCCTTCGCATCACATGCCGTGCCGAAGCACATTTCTTCCTCTAGATTTCGACAAGGATGTCTTTAACCCGCGTTTGTTCTGTAACTCACTCCGTACTCTTGTTTTCAATTAACTTTACGCCTATAATTTTCATTTCTTTAGCTTTCTGCGTTGTCCTTAAGTGTAAAGCTTTTCGTTGTCTTCGACATTTGTACCTCATAGGTGATGACCAGTAAGACAATGATTTAATGTGTACGCCGTAAGCACGCTTAACAAGAACGCTCGAGCGGGTGTCTTCCACCGACATTAGCGCCGCTCGGCGTCGGCCGCCGCGTCTGAGAAATTATTAGGGTGGAAGCTGGGCACCAGCTACCGCCAACAGCCGCAAACACACCGTGCAGCATGGTCTTGGACTCAGCATCCAGCGCTCAGCGGCTGTAATATCAGTGCAGGGCATGCTATCGAGGGTTCGGGTTAAGCGTCCTGACGGCGGTACTTTTCTTTTAATGGGTTTTTTAAACTGCCATTCCTGATCTGGGAGAACCTGGCAACTGCGTTGAACCCATTCTTATTCTTCTAGTTATTTCGCGCTCGTGATTCGGATCTGCGGTCACTACCTGCCATAAGAGTACGTATTCGCTTACCACTTCCAGTACATCGCTACCAATTTTAAACTGCTGTTTCCTTCCGAGACTTTTTGGCATTTCTTTGGTTCCCTCCGTGTTATTTTGAGACTCACTGATCTACTCTGCCTGTCTAACTTACTGATCATGCTGTACAGTTTATTATCTGAGTGATTTAGCAAGGCACCGTCATGAGCGAATCGCCGACTTCTTACGCATTCTCCAATAAATCTTATCCACATCTGTTCCCAACTTAGGCCTCTGAATACCTCCTGTAAACAGGCAGTGAATACCATTGGTGAAATTGTGTCGGCCTGCCTGACACCCTTCTTCATTGAAATTTTTTAAGGACTATGAAAACTTTAAGGACTATGGTGCCTGTACAGCCGTTACAGATACCTTACAGTTTCCGAATCTGCTTCCGCTCAGTTCAAGTTTGTACGAGAAAGAATTTCCTGTGCTATGCTAGCCTTTAATGGTCTGTGGAGGTTTAAAAAGGCTACCTTTTTGCAGTCATATTATTTTTTATCCCCAAAACATTTGGCTATCAGGTGATTTTTATCGCTCGTTTCCCAGCAATTGAAATATGCTTCTGCTAATTATTACGCAGCGTGCACATCCAACAGTGTGCTTATAAAAAGTGTGCCGAAGAATGTTTTCTTTCTGCACGTAACTCCCGCTTTCCAATAGAGGAAGATTGCCCCAATAGGGAGTTCAAGCAGGTTGTGAGTGTTTTTGCCAGTGTACATCCGCCTAACCCGAGATATCATTTCTGCTTTTAGAACACATGTCGCGGCACTGTTCATATCGGCTGCCTGCTTCGCCACTGCTGACAGTGCTTCACGTTTCCTGCGTGCCGACGTCACACCAGCCCTATTGGTTTCCTCTCTTTTTCCTTTAAGGGACAGTGCCCTGCACATGGGCTACCCTTTCAAACATGAGTTCAAAAAACTTAGTTGATAAGCATAGTTCTAACATAGTTTAAGAACATAGAAGGGTTTTAATGTAGTTAAATTGATTTGATGTGCGAGAACTTGTATTTATTCTTTTCCTCTTTCTTCTGATATCTCCGTGTATACACAACGCGTTTCTTGCTCATCATCTTCACGCGCTCTCTCCACTCGCCAACAGCTGGCATGACGCCCCCCTCCCATAGGCTACAGCGAGGGCGACACTCGATCAAACTAACCCAAGCTTAACCGAGTTGCACCAAGGCTTCACTCAAGATTCTTTGTTGTTTTTGAAGCGCGTTAAGTAGTGCTTTCGCGCTAAAATATTTTCTGTGTCCCGTTTGGCGGTATTTGCCTTGGTAAGAACGCACTTATATTAGTTAATTTCTCAGAATATTTTGTTTTCTTTCGCTTGCACTATAAATTCCGTGAGCTTTGCTTGTTCCTCATATTTGACTCTAAGCTAATATCTTTGTATCCCACAGCTGATTGATTCTTATCTCTCGCGGATCCTCGTTTATTTCAACTACTCAACGCTTCCCTTTTCTGTTTTTACCACAGTAATATCGCATTCGCCTTTTGCTGGCTTCTGTTGGCCATATAATCGTGCAGTTTTGATTTCTATCCTTCTTTGTGTAATTATAATTTTGGATGTTCCTGTGCGCGCTAAATGAACACCGGCTTAAAAAAACAAATTCTATTGCCATGAAAAAAGCTTCATGGCATTATTAGAATATTCAGCCCCAACAGTATTATTTTAACTCCCACAAACCCTTCGAAACTTGGCCAGATAAGGTGCCTCTGACGAAAATGATGTCAAAGTTGGCCAACCAGGTTTGCGATATTACTAGTAATGGCACAAAGAAGTAATCTTCAGTTTCCTCGTAATTCACGCAAAATGCACTGTAATTTGATTTCGCTTTTTGCTATGGAGCATAAAACAAAACTATGTGAAAAATTGTAGCTAGCAGAATTGGCGCCGCATGCAAGCGCTTCACTGGGATTTTAAACGTTTGAATCGATTTGTGCTTTGATATGCTCCTGCAATTCACATTACAGGCAGAAACTACTTAGTGCTCATTTTTGTTTTGTTTTGATTGGTCCTCAAATAATATGTTTCAACACCGCGAGCTCAATTTTATGCTTGAGGAGCCAAAACTTAATGATATATAATATAAAACCTATAACCAACCTGCAGGTTCCCAACTGTGGCGCGCAGTATGCGAGTGCACCTAAGGATGTAACTGCTGGTGTCGAGAGTGATGCATTGCGCCGGTCTCAAAACTTGCAGGTTGGTCAGAGACTATACGGCCCCCGTCGGTACATATACATAGCATATAGAACATTTACCTTTTTTTGAACAACCTGAGAGCGTACCTTGAAAAGCCGTGCATATGTGAAAACGACCGTAAACCCCCCTGACAACGGCAAGCATTTATAGATTCCACTATTCATTACATTGCTGATGATATCATGACGATGTATTCTGGGATCCCAGGGAATTCTTATATCGGGCAGTGAGGGTCTGGTTGAAAAGAATGGCACTGGGAACTGAAGATAACTGTGGGGCATAGAGTGCTGTCGACGTAAAAGAGCATGCATTGTCGGAAAGATCGCTGTTCCCCTCATAATGGAAGAGAGCGAAATTATCTCCAACACAATAAAAAATGTGATGGGTGGCTTGTAAACGCATTTCATTTTGACAAAATACGCGCAACACCATTTAAGGGGGCATGCGGCGTTTAGTACATTTGTTTATTTCGTAATATGGGTACGCCAGGTTTTATTACCACATTTTCTTTTATTTTTGAAAACATTTTGTGACCACGCCAAGAAAATTTCATTCTTAGATCTCCACAAAAGTGTTTCTGTAATATATATTTTTCCTCTGATTATTGGTAACAAGATTGCAGAGTTGAGGAAATGTGACAAGCCGCTGCGTTAATTATAATTTCGTTTCTACTGGGTGCTAAAGGTTCAAGACATATGTACAATTTTTTCGCAATGCACAAATTTTGATTTCGAATTTTCGTGATGCAGAGTTAGTTCACTTATCTGTAATGACAAAATTTACTACAAGAAATTTTGAATGGCCTAATCTGAAAAAGCAGTACATTTCACGTGCACTATGAGCTTATGAGTGACAGAAAAGCGGAGCCAAATAGATAACAGTGACGAAAAAGTAGGCTATGCAAGGAATCATTTCGGGAGAAAAAAAGTAACCCGAAAATACGATGCTTAATAAGGTGTGGGCTTGAGCAATTTAGAAACGTAATAATATTAATGAAAACTGAATATTAGCACTTGTCTGTGTCTTTTTTTCCGCCTTCGTCTGTGTCGTGTTGTGCGCGCTTTGTTGTCAAGAGCAGGAACACGTTCTAAAGATTCTTCGCAATGCGCTGCCGTCGTGGTTCATGAAATAATTTCCTTCAGAGCTTATCCCTGTCGATTTCACAAATGAAACTTCGGGACATCACAACACACGAAACATACTAGCGAATACAGCAATTAACAAATAATCAATTCTGTAGTGAATTTTTTTAAACCCATATTGACTCTTAAGAAGCCGCCGATTGCCCCTCAGGTGTGTGTGAATGTATTATCCTAGAAGAATTTTTAAGCATTACAGGTCAGCTGTCCCCTCCGACGCATGAATATTCATTTCAAAACCACATGGCTCAAAGCGGTTCTTTAGTTTTTTTAATTAGCCTCTGTAGCACTTCCAAACCTCCTTAGCTACATAGGGGCAATGAGGAAGGGTCCTCTCGACGTCAGCAAATTTATAGCACTGACGATGCACAATCAGACACAAAGCAGTCCCGGAAGCACATCTTTGGGCAGTATATTTTCTACCAATACTGCACGTAATACAAGCCAACTGGAGCACCACCTGCGCTCAATTGTTAGCGTCACTGCACCGTTTACTTTGTTTCGTTTCTACTTTGCACTGATATTTGTTCGCAAAGCGTTTGTTTATAAATGTAGGTCGTTTTTACCGCTGCTAAGATGACACGTTATGCATAATACATTTTCTTTTTGTTCGCACACAATATAATTGTATGCATAACGACTAATACGAGCGTTTTAGAATAGCGCCGTGCCAAACTACTCTCACAGCATAAACAGATGTGGCTCAGGGGTTACTTAAAAAGGCCGTTATAGAAAGGATAGTGCGAAAAAAAGTATGTCCTTATTAATATGGGGTGATTTCTAAGAAGGAAATCATGCAGAACTTCAGCGCAGGAAACGTGCGTGTTTCTGCCAGACTGTTACCTTTCTTTAGAACAGTATGGATTAGTACGTGTCCAAAAAATGACCCAAAACCACCGAAGTTGACGGACCTGAAAAAAGAAAACTCAGTGTTCAGTTTCATGAGTGGGATTATTGGTAAACAAAAGTAATACTGCGCAATAGCCGGGGTGAAATCCCCTGCCTGTATAATCAGAGGATGTCTGCAACTGGCAAGTTCAAAGAAGAGGCGCTAATGTTGATAGTATGCACTTATTCGCAACCAAAACTAAGTGTGAAGCAGCCTAATTCCAACTGGAAATAACCCTCCTCAGAAATGCTGTATCAATCGTTTGAAACATATTTGGTATCCACCTTTGATACTTATTTGCATTTATTCTGGCTGGCTCAACGGTGACCATGCTGTCGTAGTATGATAACAATTTTTGGAATTTAGACAGTCCAAGAGCTGTGCAATACCTCCTGAGTTCCCTAACCTTCATTAGGTTGTGTCCTGTTTCAGGGACGCGAAGAACGAAGGAATCAAATAAAAAGACCCTTTCTACTGTTACCATTGTATAACGCGAGATTCAGCGACAGCTGTGTAGGTATTTTCATTTCACGCTATATTGGAGCAAAAAATTTGATAGTAATATTCATAAGAGGTTAGCTGCCGAGCGCACCTTATGCCTTGTCACGAGAATTCTCTAGAAGATTAGTGGGGCTTTCCTGTCCATCGTCCGGGCATGCCTCACCTCGGGAAGCGAATTCCGCAGAAAATTCCACAGACAGACAATGCTACATTCTTTTGCTCACGCCACACTCGCCCACCTTCCACGGTAAACACTCCTTAGATGGATCACGGGACAGCAATTCTTCGGTTGGCTCCTCCCAGGACTTGCCTGCCTCATACCACCGTACCTACCATCGAAGTCCTTCTCGTGGCAACCACTCTCCGGTTGCACCTTATTACGCCCTAGCCATACCCTCCTCCTTCTACTGTAACCACTCCGAGGCTGCGCATTCGTCCGCTGTCGGGGCCCTGTGTTCCTTCTTGAATAATCATAACCACCCTCGGGACAGTCATGAAAGAAACCACTCTCGAGTGCCGCATTATTCCACTAGTCATATCCGCTTGATTTCACAGTAACCACCCGGCAGTACCTATGGAAGCACTCCAACCAGTTATTATGACTACTACTACTGCTGCTACCAGTACACGCAAAACCAAGGAACGGCCGCTTAACAGCTGTTGCGATAAGAAGCAGTTAGACGAAATTATTGGAATATTGCCAATTTTAAAAACTCACATAAACGCCGCATGGTTCTGCACTGATCGCCTTTCATTGGCTCAAAATCATTGCGCACTCGTATAGTGGCATTTTATTTCGTGTGGGAAAGTTTGTAATTGTATCCTGCACTTAACTACGCTTAAAACTACTTATATACAACTTCACTTGCTGTCGAAAATGGATTACATTATGCATAGCCAAGCAAAGACATTGCTCCTATAGTACTGTTCCCTTTTTGCTTCGGGAGGATTTACAGCAATGGACGAAGGGCGAATTCCAAGAAGGCAGTTTTCAGCAGTGCAACTTGCTCCAAAAACTTTCGTTAAACACCATTGACAGCAGTAAGGTGGAAAGTTTGGCTAGTTTATTTTGATTCATGGTGAAAGTAAGCGCGAAAAGACCAAGGATCAAAGCAAGAGGCAAGACACGACCCGAGCGACACAAAGCGCTCGTGCCGTGTTTGGCATCTTCCTTTGGTCCTTCTTCATTTCGCGCTTACTTTCACCATGAACCGTTGACAGGGGGACAACTAGAACCCTGGTGCTAAACAAAACCACTAACATTCAAAACTAAATGTTGATACCAAACACCAGCTTCGGTTGCTAAAAGAACCCTGCGTGTCCTCATCTCCTTTTTTGCGTTAATGCACGATGCTGAAGAATCTGCCCCGACTGACATTTTTTTTATTATTTTACCGGAGACACAGCATTTTCCACGCAGCGCACAGAACTGCGCTATGGATATAAAAATTCGAATGTTTTTCATCGCCTGACTTATCCATGCCTGTCAGCAATTTTTCTAAGCCACTGGGCTCCAAACAAAACAAAAGTTGGGGAACTTTCTTCAATAAAGCAGCTGTACGAAGTTGCATGTAGGACTAACATGGCGTAGTTGTCATCACCAAGAATCATCGGAAGGTGCCACGCGCAAAAGTGAAGATATCCGTGCTAGTTTTCCTGTTCACACATGGAGCTAATGAGCTGCTCAGTAAAAAGGTGGCTGTGTTGTTTCGACATTGCTCAAAATGGGTTTCAAAATTATCTTTATTTACTAGAACAGATGAAAAGCTCACCATGGGAGTCTTTTTCCATAGAAAGGGGGTTGAAATAATCCCATGGGAAGCTCTGCAAGGATACATATTCAAGCGGTTTGTATTAGTCAATCATGAAGCGCTAAAATCTTTCAAAAATAGGCATACAGGGACAGTGGCACATTTCAAACGCTGCCAGCACAGGTTGTTGCAGTGATGACCTGTGCGCAGGAATATTGAGCGTCCTGTGGCCCAATAAATATTGAGTGATATACCAAAAGAAATGATATTCGGACGTATTCATATAATATGCGCCGCCGCAGTGGCTGAGTGGTTATGGCGCTCGGCTGCTGGCCCGAAAGACGGGGGTTCGATCCCTGTCGCGGCGGTCGAATTTCGATGGAGGCGAAATTCTAGAGGCCCGTGTACTGTGCGATGTTAGTGGATGTTAAAGAACCCCAGGTGTCCGAAATTTCTGGCGCCCTTCACTACGGTGTCTCTCATAGCCTTAGTCGCTTTGGGACGTTAAATCCCCATAAACCATAAACCAGTCATATGATATGCCGCTGTCTTCAAAAGCAAATATTTTATGTGCCGCTTAATTTGATCATCTATTGAGTGTCATAAGAAAACAATGCCCGCAAATGGTTTCAGAGGCCAAATTCTACACAAAACTTATGCATGTATCTCGAATATTGTAAAGAACAAAAATATCTCACCTATTCGTGCCCCATTGTCGCAGTAATTATACGTCAAACTCTTTTTTACCACGCTTCTGTGTGAAAAAGATGTGCGAGATTGCAGAATTACCATAAATGAAAATAAGACACACGGTAAAAATCGGACCAGGTGTATAGCAAGACCACTACCTAATCAAATATTGTAATATCGCATTAAGCCAACGTCACATGCATCAGCAGATAAGCGTTCTGCCGAAGGAGTTGTTTCGAACGGCATTTACCGCAAACATTGCTGTACCTTTCGCATCGTCAACAGTCTATTCGTATTAAATGTTATTTTCAAATCATGCCAATTATTTGCAGCTCATGCAGCATATCTTATGACCCGCATGTTCGCTAAGAGGTATTTTGTGTTCAATGTACACCGTCATACTAAGTGCTGTGTTGTGTGTTTTGAACTGCTCAACAGTTGCTCTATCTGCTTGTTAACTTCTTTTTTTAGCAGTGATAGCCGTGTGCTGAACATAAAAGCACTGCCTTTTTGAAGACGAGCGCTGCCGTATGACTTGAGCACAATGCCAAGAAGGCATTTGGCAGGTGAGTCGCGGTGAAAATAATGCCATGGACGTTGCGAAACAGCATAATGGAGAATACTGTGCTCAGGACGGTGAGTATAACCGGTGACATACACCTTGGAAACGCGCTGACTCAAGTGCCCAGAGCGGGGAGGGGGAGGGGAAGGAGGAGTACAGGGTTCGTTAGCAAACCATCCAATACTCTGTTCTCGACATTCGCGCTTTTAAACCCTGATTGCGAATACCAGTAGTGAATCTGAAATGTCAGCTTTATTGTCACCTCGAAAACGAGTTGCCAAGTACGGTTAACAAAACACGTCGTGGAGCTTGTTGGATAAGCATGGTTTCTTGAAGAACTTTTTTTTTATCGCTACATAAAGGAGGACACAGCGTCCGTCCTGTGTACTTCTTTCTTTCTGTGTCCTCGTTTATGTAGCACCTGAAAAACAACTATTTCAAAAAACCATGCTTCACCAACTAGCCCCACAACATGTTTTCTTAACTGAATTTTCTTCTACTCTGGGCCCTTTCTTTTCTGTTTCAACCATCAAGCCTGCACTTCGAAGTTCGTGAGCGCCGTAGCAGTCACTACCTGCAGAGCGAAATTCATCGCCTTCTGCCCCCCCCCCCCCCCCCGAAAGAAAAGAAACAGCGCCGTCCTGTGTGTCCTCGTTTATGTAGCGCTGGAAAAAACTTGTTCAAGAAACCTGCCAAGTAAGACAACGGCCCCATGACTGCGCTTGAGAACGTGAAAGAACAGATTAAAATGGCAGTTTTTTTGGTACAGCGATGTGTCTCACAATCGCGGCATCAAGAATTCAGCGCGGGAACATTTTTTCCCCACAAAAGTATTGCACACTTGGTAGTTTATTTTCATACGAGGCCAATCAAGCTGAACGCAAATAAAAAAAAAATATGCGGATATTAGTGAAGAGCGCCATGCTTGCGTCAACGCTTTGCCTTGCGTTTGGTTCTTTCTCTCGCTGCAACCAGCCAAGCATATTTTTGTCGGACAATTTTTTTATCAATATTTATAGGCAGCTATGTCCTGCAGTGCTATACGGTCTGATATGAAACAAATTGTGTGTCCGGACAACATTATGTTTCTGAAACATTTGGAAGTTCGGAAGCAATTTAATGATACTTACCTAAAAAACATTCAGTAAGAATCGCGGAGCCTTCGAACTCACTAAATTGTAAGCAATATTTATTAAATGTTATTGCAGATGGTTATGTATTCTTTGAGCGTTACGCGCAGCACGTTGCTTGATCAAATTCAGGTGACCTGCTGGCACTGCACATCCACACTGGTCATAGCCTCCTCACGTTACAAGCTTTTGGTCTGTCTATATTGCACACCAAGCCGATGCACTCACTTGCATGATTTGTTTGTCAAACAATGCTTGATCACGACCTCCGCGAATCAGTCCTGGACGGTTTACCCAAGAATGAGTCCAGCAGCGCTCACATCAGTAAGTATTACAATACAAAAATGTATTCTTGAGCTTGTCCGCCGTAACTTTATTTTTGAACTAACTTCGCAACACATGGATTGTGAGAGGTGTACTGTGCCCGAAACATAGATGCCAATCTAGCCGAGTCGCCGACAAGAGCCAGGCCACTGTAGTTTTCATCACTAATTCTGTTTGTGCAGTCGATGGCAGCGAGCATTTTTTCTTTCTTCCAGTCGGGCCACAACTGCCTGCTATATCCTGCCAGTTACTGGCCTCGTATATAACCAACGAAGTGCTCGATCAGGTACTGGCTCAAGACAAGAAGGACAAGAAGGCCCTGTGCGTCACCGGGAGTAAGTGGGATCACTTTGTGGTGTCCTGAGCAGCACAAGTTTCGTCAGGATTGAGGGAAAGAGAAGATAGAACGCACTTTCTTGAGCAGCTTGAACGTTTGCCGCGAAGTTAGAAGCGAGTTTGTCGCGGGTTTGTCGCCCTTCCAGCTGGACCGAAGCGAAACATGCACTCCCCGAAGGAGGCGTTGGGAAGAGATATAATGTGATGACTACGTAACCAAGAGGTGTTCAAAGAGCGAGCGAGAGATTTCGACATTGTTCACGACAGTTAGTACATAAAAGTGAGGTCCGCAGACTGTATAGATATGCCACAGCTGGGGTAAAGTGTATGTTGACCTGAATATTGCAAGGGACACAGATGCACAAAGAGAAAAATTCTTCGTGTGGTAATGAAATTATAGCACTGCGCACGAGTTAGTTCGAGGACCGAGTACGAATTGAGGCCGCGGAATTCTACAGGATTAGCGAGAGGGTGAAGTTTGTCGTAATTAGGTTTTAAAAGAAATACAAACTGAAGGTGGCACAGGCCTACATGCCGCCATCCAGCCATGACGATTAAATCGTCGAAAGCTTCTATGAAAACATGGAATCGGCAATGAGCAAAAAAAGCAGAGTACCCTGTATTGAGAGGCGGCTCCAATGCCAAGGTGGGAAGAACCAGGCTGGAGACCAGGCACTAGATCACTGTGGCATAGGCTCTAGGAATAGCCAGTTATTGAGTTATTGAATTATGGTTATTTAGTTCGCAGACAGAAATATATAATACTGAAAAGAGCACCTTCTTCTGTGAACGAGAGAACAGGAAGTGGATCTGGAAGAGCCCCGGGCGTGAGACTAAAAATAAAATCGACTTCATACTATGTCCTCACCCTGAAACAGTGAAGGGCGCGGATGTCCTCGGAGACGTGCATTGTAGTGACCACAGGATGGTAAGATATCGTATCAGGCTAGAGATGAGTTTGGAACGAAGAAACTAGTGAAACGAAAAGTGATTAGCAAGTTATAGGAAAGAGGGAAGGTCGAGGGATCTATGCTATCGCTTCAGAACAAATATTCGATTTAACCTTCACCCCCTCCTTACTCCCTTCCCTTACGGCGCGGTTCAGTTGTCCAAAGATATATGAGACAGATACTGCGCCATTTCCTTTCCCCAAAAACCAATTATTATTATTATTATGAACAAGACAACTGTAATGTTCAAGCAATTAACGATAACTCACAGCCTCCAAGATGGCTCAGTGGTAATGGCGCTCAGCTGCCGGCCCGAAAGACGCGGGTTCGATTCCGGCAGTGGAGGTGTAATTTCGATGGAGGCGAATTTCTAGAGGCCCATGTATTGTGCGATGTCACTGCGCGTTTAACAGCCCAAGGTGGTCGAAATTTCCGGAGTCCTTCACTACAGCCTCCCTCATAAGCTGAGGCACTGGGGGATGTGAAACCCCCGGAACCATAAATTATACTTAATAGCTTTAATTACGGAGTGCGCAGTAAATGTAGATGGTAGGATGGTTGGACAGGATACAGTCAAGCTCTTTGAGGAGATGTAAGATCTGATTAGGCAACACCAAAACATGTAAGCATCTAACCTCATAGAAAAAATAGAACTGACAGATCTATCAAAGTTAATCAATACGTGCAAGGTAACTGGCATTCAAAGGATTATTATGGAGGGAATCGAGCGTGCTCTAATGAATGTGGGTGGCCTAAAAGCAGTGAAGAGGAACTGGGCATAGGCCAAAATCAGACGCGATACGGAAGATAGCTAAAATAGGTGAAGAATTCCACAAAAATTTATACAGTATCCAAGGTAATCAGGATGCAAATGAGAGAGGCAGTAACGCACAACAATTAGACATGCCGCCAGTAAAGAAAGAGGAAGTAAAGAAAGCCTTATGAGCAATGCAGGAGGGGGTGGGGGGGGGAGGAAGCTGCCGGTCAGGATCATATAGAAGCGCAGATCTGTTGGAGGGTGGCAGAGAGATTGTGATTGAAAAAAATTGTCAGTCTGTATACGCAACGCGTTATGACCACGAGCGTTCAAGATACTACGAAGAACGCTAACATCATCTAAATACATATGAAATGAGACGATAAATAATTAAAAAATTACTGTCCGATCAGATTGTTGTCGACTGCCTATAAAGTATTTAGTAAGGTAATCGTTAATAATGTGGGGGCAGCCTTAGACATCAATCAAGAAAATCATCATGCACGACTCTCTAAGGGTTACTCTGTATAGACGACAATCACACTATGAATCAGGTTAAACAGAATGGCTCAGAATGTAACCAACCCCTTTGCGCAGCCTTCACAGATTATAAGAAAAAATATTAATTATTCCACACCTTACCAGTAATGCATGCATTGCGGAATCAGGATGTAGAAGAGTCTTATGAAAAATAGTAGAAGACATCTATAACGACTGCATAGCCACCTTAGTCTCGCATAAAGTAAGCAATAAAGTTCCAGTAAGCAAGGGTGCCATGCAGAGCGACACAATACCGCCGATGCTGCCGTTCACCGCCTGTTTACAGGAGGTATTAAGAGGCTTTATTGGGAACAGGTCGGCACGAGTTATCGGTTAATACCTTTGCAACCTGTGATTGCCTTGCGACTTTGCCCTGATAACCCACTGAGGAGATGAACTGCAAAACATTATCAGTGAGTTAGACAGGCAGAGAACTGTGGGTAATGTTAAACAAAGTAATGTTCAAAAACCTCGGAAGAGACAAAGCAGTGTACAATTGGAAGCGAGGTGCTGGAAGTGATAAGGGAATAGGTTTTATTAGGGCAGGTAGCGATCGCAAATCCGTATCACGGGAGCGAATTAACATGAGGGTTTTCTCATATCATCAGTACCAGTTTAACAATATCCCCAAAGAATAAGTCTACAACACCTGTATCGTGCATTTACTCACGTATGGGCACAAACATAGAGACTTACGTAAACGGTTCAAATAAAGCTAAAGACAACGCAGCGATCTATGGAAAGCCAAATAATAGGTGTAACGGTAATAGGCAGGAAGAGGGCAGTGTGGGTGAGGGAAGAAACGCGACTAAATGACATCCCAGTCGAAATAAATAGGAAGAAATGGGCTTGGGCAGGTCATGTAATGCGAAGGTAGAATAACCGATGGTCCTTAAGGGTAGCTGTGTGGATTCCACGGGAATGCAAGCGTAGAAAGGGGTGACAGAAAGTTAAGAGGTCGGATGAGATATTAATAAGTTTGCGGGAATACGGTTGCCACTGCTCAATAATGAAAAGGTTAATTGTACAAACACGAGACAGGCCTTTGCCCTACAGCGGGCGTAGTCAGGCTGATGATGGTGATGAATATAATTAGGTTGTTGGCCTTACAGAGATGGTTATCTGAGCCTTCATGCCCGTCTTGGATAAAGACTGGCCAAATGCCGTTTACGTACATGTGTTTACATGGAGTTGTAAATACATTTATGTACAACAAATTCAAGTACAGTACGGTACACGTACAGTACAAGTCCATGTAGTTACGATACGTACAGGATTGGTCAGAAGTTTCCAGGCCATGAGGGCTGCTTTTCAGCGGCATATCCTGCCACCTATGATAGCATTGAGGCTGTCAACATTCTCAGAGGTGAGAACGGTTTTCCGCATTTCTTCTACAGAGATTTTGGGCTTCATGGGTTTTATAACTGCCCGAGGAGAGCGCACGAAGGCAGACCTTGCAGCCTGGGAAGTTTTGACCGGCCTTGTACATACAGGTGTAAAACAAATGCGACTTCCTGCCGCCGGCCTACCGAACCGCCAAAAGTTTCGACCATGGACTCTAGCTCTCAACTACTTACCCAGGCGTGCATTACACCAGAGTGCCTTTGCCTAGACAACCCAGGCCTAATCAGCGACTCTCTTATGACGACTTTCACGTATTTTTAACTTATTTTAAAATATCGAAGTGGAAGTGGCAATTTCGTTAAACGGGCCCTATTTTTGTAATAACCAATCAAATCCCTGTAAGGCCTTGCCAAGCCCCTTGAGGGTTCAGCATAACTTCGACGACAGTGCCACTTTGAGAAAAGAACCAAAACCAACTCAAAATCCTCTCCGTGCATGGGTTTCTCTCTTGAGTTTGCTGGCGCATGCCATAATATTTGACATGCGGTCGTGCTGTCGAAGTTATGATGGCGCACTCACCCTTAAGTTGTTTCGCGTTTGGAGCACGTCGGTCGCGAAAGCACGATTGTCAAAGTGACTTTTTTTGACAATGTACCGCATAGGTGCGCTTCCCGCTTTTTCCACGGCGCGTGCTGACTCAGTCTATTACCGAACTAAGGCATTCAAACCCATGCGCTAAAGAGCCGAAATATCTGTCAGTTTGCATCGCTCTCCGTCGCTTCTCTCTTTCCCAGTGAGTGAACAATTCACGCGATCACGTCTACTTGGGCGCCAACTTCACTCTACTTCCGACTGGGCAGAGGCATCTACCTTAGCGAAGGCTGGCGGGGTAAAGGTAACAAGGCGCCATTTGAGCGCGGCCTGAACTGTGTCCCTGTGTTTTTGTTTTAATTTCGTTTTTTTCTACGCGGTTAGTTCTCACCACTTGCACATTCGTTGCATTTTTCACACTGGCCATTTGCACACCAGGCTGTACGAAAGACCTGATGTGTTAAAATCAAGCTCGTCCGCACGTGTCTCTCACTGTGCCTTCTTTCCCGTGATCTCTTAGCGTTGCTTTCGAGATCTAGCTTTTGTGTTGGCGCACCTTTCCAATACATCGCCTTTCTGTACTTCAAGCTAGTGGCAGCGGGAACAAAGCTAGCCGGGAAGATTGCTTGCAGGAAATCGGGGCGACAACTGTGAAGCAAGCAGGGGGGGGAGGGGGGGAGGGGGGAGGGGGGCGGCAAGCGAACCTCCGGTCGGTGTCTGGTACATCGAGTGCGGTGGCAGAGTCCGTGTTGATGCCTGGCCAAAGCTCACCGGCATGAGCGACACTAAATCGGTCCCGTGGCTGACATCTACTGCTCGGCGACGCTCCTTGCAAAAGGATGATCTCACTCCTAAAATTACACGTTTCACCCCGCTCGTTCGAAGTATTTCTTTGTCCGGGTAACTCGATCTTTGTATCTGGTCATTCGTTTGTAGTGATTCGCCCAGTCGCCTAATATTGTGTACGTATATGCCGTTTTTAGGCCATTACAACATAATACCCTTGTGTTAATTCCATGGTCTTTATTTTGTGTAGGCTATGTATCTTTGCAACTCCTGAGTTGTGTACGCTTCCCTCTCTTGCCTTCTGAAACTGTGTGTTATTCTTAACCTGCGAACGGGGTAGCGTTTTGCACGAAGTTGATTCATAGCAGAACTTTTTTGTAGCAGAATCTACAGCGTTAGCCCTCGCAGCTGATCAAGTGCGACCCTTGTCGCCGATTGGAAGTCTGAATTTCATTATTCCGCGCGTGGGATGGTGTAGTTTGTCGCTCCGTCCCCTGCAAACGGGTGCAGTGTGCAGTGGTTGCTAGCTCGTCCCGATCAATTATGGGAGCGGATATTCAATCGGCAAACGGGAGAAATTTGCTGGCTAATATTCTTCCAGCAGTGTCCTGTGATGGGCTACTTAGGGCTATGTGAGAAGATTTTTCCTTGTCTTTTCACTGCAACGTTTCTGCAGACGCAGCTAATTATACAAGACTGACCTGGCTATTGCCACATATGGGCTACCCCATGAGCGTATTCCCCGTGCTGATTCTTGCGGCCATTCATGGCTGCTGAGAACTTCGGAGTGCTAAGGAAGATCCACGCGCCTCGGTATTGCCGAAAGGTGAAGCAGTGAAGAACAGTTTGCGCCTAATGCGACTGAGATTAGCACATTTCAGCAGTAAGGAAAAGTAACACAAATGCTAGCAGTGCTCATTACGACATCCAGGTGGACAGAGAGCTATTGAAAGATATGGAGGCAGGACCACGGAATTTAGCAAATTGAGGGTGAAGGGGAGTTAGGCCCAAGGATATAAGAGCGAGCGGATTGAGGGAGAAAAGGGAAAAAATGAGGGGATTTGCCACGAGCCAGCTGTCGTGCCTCATAACGCTAGAACACTGAAGCAGTGCAGCCCGCTGCTGAACTTTCCACTTTAAAACCTGTGAGAGCGGTCTCTCAATGCTCCTTTCCATTCAACGAAAAAATTGCTTTGAACTCCTTTCTTGTATCGTTCAACACGGTGCGCGTGCACCTCCCACTTCCTCCGGCACTGCACTGAGAGACGCTGTTTAGAATCGTTCAACAGGTGATGTAGTTAAGCCTAAGGTCATTCGACGCCAACGGGTAATAGCCTGAAAGGATTTTAGTGCTGGGATTGTTTAATTTCAGATTTAACTGGACAGCAGGCTGCGAGAAAAGTACAGATTCTAATTATTTTGCTGGGAAAAAATTAAATCGGCAGCAGACACCAAAAATGAGTTATTAGGTGGGGAGTAACTCTTTTAAAGCGAATGTGGCATACCTGCTAGTACGATTCATGCCTATTTCACCCTTCAGTATTGAATAAAAACTATATAAAGGCCCTCTATGCACGGGCCCGGCCAAAAGCAGTCGAAACAGCACATTATCCGGTGCCGCCTAGCCTGGACCGCGAGAATAGCTGGGTCGGGGCTTTTGAGGCAGCCTGAGCACATGCACTGCTCTAAAACAAATGAACTCCTTCTTTTATGCAATCTCAGGTGTACATTGATGAGCTTACAATAATGAACATTCCAGTGTGGAAAATTTGTTTGGCGAGGGGAGTCATCGGTTAACGATAACATTCGCGGGTGAGGTGATATGACAAATCCCTACCGCCAACACGGTATGCAAGGAAAACTATGTAATCTACACTCAAGAGGAAGAGAGTACGCTCAGTGTGTCCATCAGGTCTTGGTGGAGGTGATAGAGAAATATGCCTGTTTGAATAGCTGACGGATCTGTTTGGGTACCGGAGAAAATCATGCATCCGCGCGGCTTGTGGCCAGCTTCGCGGCATCCAGCAGACCATATTCTTTGAGCAGTATTTCTAGAACAGAAGACGACGATGGTGGAGAACAGGAATGGCCACAAAGTAGGTCAGTTTAAATTGGGATAGTGCGCTGCATTATGTCCCCTTCACCCATGGAAATGCGTTTTGCTTAGTGTAAATTAGAGTACGCTCCGGAGGCGGTTAATGATGAGAAGCACATGACGACATGACGATCAGCGCTGTGTGTGTGCGTGCCTTCTTTCTTTGTCCCTTGTAAGCGCTCTGTTTTTCGTTTATGACAAGAAGTTGTGGCCTCAATCGGCACTCATTTTCTGTGCTATCGCATTTCCGTGGCAAGGGGCCGATGCGAATGTCGCCTTCCGGAGGCGGTCGTTTGAGACCGAGAGGAGGCTTAAGGGATTGATTCCAACTCTTTGGTGTTCTCATATGTCATTTCTTGAGCTACACAGCAGAGCTAAATTCTCATTTTTGTGTGGTTGAACAAGCCAGGAAGCGGCAGAAAGCGGTTTGCGATGTTGGTATGCATTCTGGAAGTTTAGAGGCTGACATAAAAGGCAGCTTTGCGAAGGTTTTGAGCAAAAATTCTATATAAAACTTCTGACGTTGATTGATTTCAAAGTATGGAAGAGTGTAGGCATATCCGGTTCTTGCCAAAGGATATAACCGCGCACTCACACTCCGTTGTTCGTTTCTTCTTGAAGCAATTTAGCCATTTCGTTCCTGTGGTGGTTCTCTCTTAGAATGTCAAATATCTCTAGAAATGAGCTTGTCACGTTAAGGTCCGGTACCTGCAGGAACAAATTAAGTCTTTTTGGTGCGGCAGAACAATCTTGTTATCAATAAGCGTACATAAACAATGAACACGCTTGAGACCACATCAATAATACAGCCTCATGACGGCCAACTCCCTCAAAAATACACTGCAGACATATTAATAAAATTTTCTACTGGCACCGAGAATTCACTTGCCAAAAATAATTTTTTCATATAATCATTTCCAAACACTTTGTGAAACGCTCATTGCAGTGTCGTTTTTGCGAAGCGCAAAAACTAGCCATCAGCTCAAACACTGACAAGGTATTTTTAATTGCTATGCCAATCGCGTTTCCAGCATCAAGCAGTTTGCTAGCAGATCCATAAAAACACCTTTTTAGAAACCTCACAAACACAGGTTATGATATGCTAGTTAAAATCATGAACAGTTAGTAGAAAAGAGGAATAGAAAAGAGATTTTTGGGCTACTGGGTGCATGATAAAAGAGAACCACGGCGAAACTAGCACAGCACAAGAAAGAACAAGGCACATATGAGGAACAAATGTGATGCTGAAAAGTGCTGACATGTGTCTTCTTAGGGCACCTACATCCGATTGAAAAGAAAGCACAAAGAAGAAAAGGAAAGTGGGCCAGCCAGAACAGAATGGATACGCCGGGGATAGGGCGCCGCTGCTGGTGCAGCATTCGCGTAATTAATCTGTTTTAGAGGCTGCTGACTTCGCTAGGACGTGGTTGGCTTTTTATGTTAATCACCATGACGCACACTAACTACAAAAAATCAACAGAAAGCTTCTTGATCATGCAAAGCCTGTACTACGTTTACTGAAGGAAAAATACTTCTGGAAATGCCCTGTGCCAACCTACACCTCATTATAACACAACCTCGACAGACTACACCCTTCTCGCCT
Organism: Amblyomma americanum; assembly: GCA_030143305.2. Lineage (NCBI taxonomy): Eukaryota > Metazoa > Arthropoda > Arachnida > Ixodida > Ixodidae > Amblyomma > Amblyomma americanum. Next base: position 162,546 of record JARKHS020001360.1, on the reverse strand, counting down.
AAATCTATTTCGCCTTCAGGTATGTTTCGCTGCTTTGTAAATATGTTTTAGTCAGAGAGCATTATCTATTATTCGCCCTACTCTCAACTTTGGTTTCGATTTCCTTTTTTTATTACTTGTGTGATATTAATCTCTACAGTGCCGTTGTGAGCATTATAAGATTAGTGGGAACACTGCTTCTTGTGAAATGCAGTCTGAAAATTTAAGCTCCTTGACCTATACTGCACACGCAGCCGATGACAATCTCACCCCTGTTTAAGAATATGCACAATCTATTGAAAGTGACCAGCCCATAAGGTTTGATTGTAAGCCGTGTAGTTGGGTCTTGTACCACGCCGAAAACATTTAACTTTAGAAGAACCGAGGTGTAGACTGCTCTTCCTCATCATCAGATATGACATGGTGGAGAAAAATAATGAAACACGAAATATATTCCAGATCAAAATCTTTGGGTTCTTAGCTTTTGCCAGAGTTTTGCATCTCGCTCCTATCGTTGCGTAACTCCATTTTCTTATCCTTTTTCCAGGCTTTACTGCTTGTTCAGTTTGTTCCACAATATAGTGATCATCTTTTGATTCAGCTCCTCTCTTTCACTTACAATGGTCGAGGATGCCGATCCTTAGCCTTGCTCATTAATACATTTGGCTTATACAAGTCGCCACTTTTCTCCCAGCTACCTACCTCCGCCTGCAGTGGGGCGCTCTCATCTTTCAGAAGTAAATGTTTCATACCATGAGCTTAGGCTATAGCCAGTCTTGCCGGTTAGCTTTATATTCTTCATCGTTAGCAAGGAAAAGCCAACTGTTTTCCTCCACTTGCATCCAAATTAGTTATCAGACCCGGTTGTTCTACTTTACCTAGAACAACCCTATGAAGTCTCATTTCTTGCAGGCTAGCTCTATGCGCGTCACAAGCCTTACAACATCGCATAGTTCATCGTTCGGATCGGCTGTTAGCAACGTAATGAGGGAGCTCAATTCAATATTTGATGGCAAGGGGTGTGAAAGACCGCATGAAAACATGAATGCGCCGTTTTCTATCCGGTATTTTTCTTTCATGAGCGCACGTTCTGGATATAAAATTGCGCGTTAGAATTAAGTTCCAAGACAAATGAAAGTTTAAGGGAAATAAATCTCATAAGCAGGGTGTGTTGCTGGGCGAGTTGATTTGACATTGTGAACACTTAGGCGCTGGCAGACGACGGACGAAAGGAGGACGAGACACACAGTGCTGCGGAACTAACAACTTTAATATCAAAGGAAGGCGATCCGCACATTTTTATGCAGTGACCCAAGATTAGCAGTGATTAGAGGGTGCATGCGCAATCCAAAGCAAAAAACACAAGCAAAAAAGCAGGGGCAGCGCGCAGGCGCATTTTTGAGCCCACACCATGCAGACACAAAAGACACAAGGGTGTCCGATCCAGTACGGTTGGCCAAACATCAAGCACACCCCCATTCACCCAGAAATCAAGACGTGGCAGCGAAGGGAAGAGGCAGAAAGCGCTCATAAATTCTTGCATTACCAGAAACCTTTGTTTATACCTATTCGGCAGCTTTGTTCATTTGAAGTGACCCGGGAAATGAACACTGAAATATTTAATTATGTCACTGGATGGGAGCTACTTTATTTAAAGGTGCGTAGAAAAAAAAACAGGACAATGACTCAACCTGAATGGACCGCAGTAGCACTTCGCAATGTTACAAACATTGTCCCATTTTCGCAAAACCGCTTAATATAGTCTGCGTATTGCTGCAGATTAAGTGTTTCACGCAGAAAAGGCACTCTCCCGTGTAGAGGAGCACCTGCATGCAATAATTTCCACTATGCCATTGACATAAGATTACGAACAGAAAGTGCCCTAACACAGACTCGTGGCGGGCGCCACAAGTGACTGTTGTAATGCCTTAAAAGGAGCCGTTAAACAAAACAACGTAGTTGCCGCCGCCCTCTGTTGCCTGGCACCTTCGAAAGATTAGCCCCGAATCTTTTTTGTCCCCGTTATTTAATAGGATCACGCAATACCAGGAACAAGATTATTCTATCGTTGCTCGGCGTTTTGTTTTCAGTTCAGAGAATCGTGGAAGCACAGCGATTACAACCAAGGGCCTCCTCCACGCAAGGCAAATACTCAGTCTTTGTGTCCTTAAAGTTTGCTTGATTGCCTAAATTTCAAAGGGTGAATTATGCTAATACATCAAATTGAATCGATGGGACGCTGTCTTCGATGCTTTATTGCTTTGTTTTAGGGTGCGTGGCAGCCAGAGTTCTAGGCTCGAATTTGTAAAAAAGAATCACAGAGTAATTGGAAGACGTACTTACATGTTTATAACGGTTTTCTAGAATTGTTTGGTTAAGGAAATTGTCTGAATACCCAAACAGTATCTCAATTTTTTCCACCTAAAAGAAAAGAAATGATTAATTCTACATTGTAGCTTGCAACCTTATTGGAGATGTGCCTGTTGACCGCAGTTACTCAAGGGACCAAGAGGCATTGCCAGGGATGTGACGGGGTTTGAAATATGTTTTAAATAAAAGTGTTTCGAATGAATACCAAAGCATTTGCGGTGGTGCCGGGAACATCGCGTCATTTTGTAGGAAGTTTAGCGACTTCTGTTTCCTTTTTTATGTTACCAGGCTCTGGTCGCCAGACTGCAATTTTTAAGTACGCCGTGAGATCGGCACCGCGTCATGCTCAGTGAATGAGATGGCCGCTCACGTTTGTCCGTTGGAAGTGCGGTATCGTGATGCGTTTCCTCAACGTCAGTCAAAGTTTCCAATTTGGATAGCAGCAGCCACTGAAACTCGACCTTAAGGTTTAAGCTTCTGCTTCTTCTCTTCCAACTAACGACACCCCGACCGCTTATGTCTATTCTACAGCATTACACACCAAGCAAGGGGTAGCGAAAACATGCAAGCGATGAAATTACGGAAACCCCTATCATCATAAACGTCATCAACCTGACCATGTCCACTGCAGGACCAAGGCCGCTCCCATGTCTCTGCAATTGACGCAGTCTTTTGTCGGCTGCGGCCGCCGTATCCCCGCTAACTTCTTAATCTCATCCGCTCACGTAACTTACTGCCGCCTCCCTGCGGCGCTTGTGCTCTCTTGGAATCCACTCCGTTATCCTTACGGACCAGCGGTTATCTTGCCTTCGCAATACATGCCCTGCCGAAGCCCATTTCTTCCTCTTGATTTCGACTAGGATGCCATTAACACGCTTTTGTTCCCTCACCCACTTTCCTCGCTTCCTGTCTCTTAACTTCACACCTATCATTTTTCTCGCTGCATTTTAATCAACTTAAGTTGAGCCCTTTTCGTTAGTCTCCACGTTTCTGCCCCGTAGGTGAGTACCCGTAAGATACAGCTCTTGTATACTTTTCTCTTCAGCGATAAGCCCTGTAGAGGCATAAAAATAGGACAGAAAACAAAAGTTTTTGCAAGACACCTGATGTGTTCTTGTGCTTTACCGCGTCACGAAACTTTCACGTCAGATGCCTCGTCGGCCAAAAGCGCTCACGAGTTTTTGCAGCTGGAAGATTTAGTTTTTTAAGTTGTATTACCACAATAGGCAATTTTTTATACTTTAATTTTTATTTAGGGTTTTATTTTTAGAGAAAGAACTTCACCAATCTTGACAAAATTTTTTCAATTTCCTCTGAAGATTTGTTTCAAGAATTACATATTGCAGTAATTCTTCAGCCTCATCGTAACACTCCCCACTGTTTAAAAACACATTTTTTACTTCATTTCCCAGTGTGCCAGAACATGAGGAGTATAAGACATTCTGAAAAAGAACACAATTAGAATCCACAACAAACGGGCGCCATTTTCGTGGTTTGGGAAACAAAACGGGAAATCATTCTCTAACCTTAACATGCCGGTCGCTGTACTTTTCTGTAACAGTGAAACCGAGAAAAATGCAGCATTTTTGCTGCCCTCTCATTTCTGTGTTTTGACCATCAAAGTACCTTTTTTACCAGACTCGATGCAACTCGTGGCAATCGAGATTCATGCTAATTCCATAATTTACTTCTCTCTCTCATCAGTGGAGTTTAATAGCTGAGCGGTTTGTAGCGTGTGCAAAAGCCACACTGATGAGCTGGAAGTATTTATTTGATATTCTTATATCTGTAGAAGCGCACAAACCTTTTCGTTATAAAAAAGAATAATTGCCACTCGCATCGATACAAAAAGGTGCATCATTCAGAATGCACATTCGTATCATGAAGCCTGTTGCAGTCAACGAATTGTCCCAGAAGTTCAAGAGTACCGTATCTTTCCTGTCTTTTTCTCTCCCTTTGAATCAGATATGCGTCAATTCTCATCACATACCAATATTAGTACCCTGTGCTGTTGCACTCACCCTTTCCACATTTAGCCGCATATTTATTTATTTCTCCACGGAGACCTTTCTAAACGTCATGGAATTCACTCATCTGGCATTCAAATCTTGGTCAATAGATTTGAAAAAGTCTACATTTTCATATACATCGCCAGCTGGTGCTTTTAAAATGACGCTTAAGTTCTTCCATTCTGCTTTTTCTGAATTTGATCTGAACTTGTCCTCGAATGCTTCATATGTGGGACATCCTTTTTATTGTCGCCAGCAGTGTGTATAATGGTATAATCGACCGATATGCTGGGAAGGTAAGCACAGCACCCCCCCCCCCCCCCCCCCCCCCGTTAACAGCAACGGTAATTCTGTATCCGTGAGCGCACCGACTCACTGTGTTAGCCAAAAAACAAATCGAGGTATACTGCATAACTTTTCCCTGCAGCGAGTACGGAAAAAAAAGGGCATGACATCAAACTTGCGCTACAACATAGATCACACGATCCTAACACCTCCCACGACATCTTCAAACACGAGGAAGATATGTTCCTCCGCTACGATAGGGCTCCGGTTTGAACAGTTGGTTGAGTCGTTGAATCCCATAACTCCTCGCGCACATTGATCCTGATCAATGGAACCCGAACAGTAAACCCTGCGGCCAACGAGCCAACTACGATCATATCCTATGAGATTGTAAAATAGAGCCAGCTCTGGGTTACCTATAGTTACCGACGCTTCTCTCGAGCGGTGGGAGGCCGTGCAGGCTGGCCCAGAACGCAAGTTCTGGCGGTGGAGTGCGCGGACAAAGTCGTCGAGGGTTATGTACTCTCGACCACTTACCAACTTACCACACTCTTAGCACCAAGCTCTGTCCGACGAATAAAATGTCTTACAATCAATTACTAAACGTTTATTAAACCCTCGGAGGCGGCCCACTGACTTCATTAGAAAACCGCCAGGGATGGTTGTTTTCTGGGAGCGAGTGCATGATTGTTGTCCTAAAACTGGTATCAGCGCGAACTGCCGTGAGCGGGCAGTGTGCTCTCTCAAGGTACACATGAAACTGCCGAATTACTATTTCACTACGCACGTGACTTACTTGCCACATCTCTGACTTTGTTGACCTGACAATAATGAAAAGAAAAATTGTCATAAAAATGCCCCAGCTATGTGCACTCAACGAGAAAAGATTTATACGTCAACTTTCAAGTAATCCCGTCCTGGACCAGCTGAGGCCGCGTCCTCCGTCACATCCTGGTCTCACCCGCTCGAGTGACTCTCTGTCGTCCGGTGGCAGGTTTGCCTTCTCTTAAAACAAACTCGGTTACTGTATGAGAGGATCTACTATCTTGTTTTGGTCGGTTGAACGTAGTTTTGAATCGGTTGAAGGCAGTCGAGTAGGGAAAGCTTTCGCCCATTCTAAGGCGGTCTCCTGTCCATTTGTGTCCACTTTTTTTTCTCGAGCGCTTGCTAGACTTCCAGAGATTTTGTCTGTTTACAAAGATCACAAATGTATTACAAGGTGCCTTAAGAGCTTAAACCGCTAACTTAATTCAGAGGACCAAAATATAAGTTGTTATTCTTGAATTGTACCCGTAAAATACACCATCGGCATTCGTGTAATCGGCCTTGTCCGAAAATGCATTTCCACGCCCTCAGTGCCTGATAGCAGAGAGATGTCCTTAAAATATGGCGAAGCCATATTGCGATTAACTGACATTTATAGCTGCCTCCGCACGCACATTATAAATGGAACTGATACAGCAATAACGCTTCGGAATCACCAATGTGAATATTCACTTGCCTGTGATTTCATATCCTGCTTGCAATCAGATTTACAGTCAAAATTACCTCTAGCCATTCACATGGTCGGGTAGTGGTTCCAGCTTCCCTGTATCCAGAAATAAAGTTTTGTATTTCCACGTGTTCTATCAATACCTGAGACTACGGAAAGAACACCGTGTACGCTAGCTTTGCTGGTGCTCTCTTTCTCGGTCCTACTCCTCTTTCCGGGACTCTTTCTGTGTTACGAAGTCGAGTTGCGCCTCTTGCACTCGCACGCTGCCGCTAAATTATTAATAGCAATCAAACCGCTTGGTTGGTCGATTCCACAGTTCCTGGGATTCACATAATCTACAGTCTGCTTAGATCGGGTTTACAAAGTTCTATGAACACAGCTTCGATGAGAGGTTGAGAATAATAAGCAGCCGCAATCAATTAAAAACGTCACAAAAATTTATGAATTAAGCTTGTAGACTCACCTCTTTTATCAAAGAGCTTATAGAACTGTTCTCCGCCCATGTGCTGTTGCGAATTGCTTCAATTAATTCTTCTTTTATTTTTTCAGCAATATAAGTCACCTGAACAAAAAAGACATAATTATAAATTCTAGTTATGTGCATATAGCTTGCACTGAGAGCACACTGTAAAGGGCGAATATCACAGAGAATGGCCTAATTGATGAAAATTAACGACTTTGAACGAATTTAATTCCTAGAAATCGCAACTAAATTGAACACATAAACTGACTTTCGCAATATTTTAATTGAAAAAAAAATCGGGGACACTTAGGCTTCACTCTTAAGGGTATGAAGCAACAGCGCTTAATTGTACCCACACAATCACAGCCACTGATTCCTCTTTGACTATAACAATCACCACAATAAAACACACTCCGCGTTTATATGAGGGTCAGTAAAAAGCGGCCTACGGCACCTGCACTTGGTGCGTTGCTCGCGGTTGCTCCGGTCACTGAAGATTTGATTCGCCATTGGTGGGATTAGCGTCATTTATGGGAGGCTCTTAAACAGTACCTTTTCGACTAATCCAGATTTTTCAGTCACGCTTACGGCAAGGCGGATGCCGGCCTTTCTGTGACACGGGGCTTTTACGCTCTAGCGTAAAATATATATATTCACACACACACACACACACATATATATATATATATATATATATATATATGTGTATATATATATAATATATATATATATATATATATATATATATATATATATATATATATATATATATATATATATTCTTGCCTAGGCGTTGCTCCGAGGTAGCATTTTTTTCAAACCATTTCAATACCGAGGGAAGTACCACGCGGCTGCCATCACGGCTTTGAATAGCTAGGAGTTCAGCTACTTGGTTCTGCAAGCCTATTTTTTATATTGGTACTGAATAGGAAAAGCATAGAGCTTGTAGAGAACATAGGCAACTAAGCATATCACCTTGCGAATCACAGTTTGCGCATAGAGTTAAAATATAAATAAGGAAAAGATTATAAAAAGTAATAAGCGTCCTGAGTTGACCACCAAGAATATAACTGCGTTATAGCAACGTTAGCAAGCATCTCAATCTTCTTCATCGATGCTTTCTTTCGCAGCAACATATTTTACGCGTCAATGACTATCATGCCATCGAATCTAAACCCAGAGTACTCCAAGTATGGTAGGGAAATGTTTTGACAACTTCAGAAGTCTCATTTATGATATATCAGGTCTCAAATGCTGTAGTGAAAATTCGGAAGCATCTCAAGATCTAAAGATTTAGAAAGCGGTTCAAAGCAGGCGTTAATCGGAGATATAAAAGAATACAATGTTTTATTTACCTCCTCTCTCGCCTCACGGTCAAATCTATGAACAGCGTAAGTGTAATTGGCAGCCTCTGGCATCTCCTCCCACAACTTGTACAAGCACGTTTCAAATCTTGACGAATTAGGTTGCTGACCAGGCCCAGTCTTCAACTGTTCCCAGAGGTCAGGTGCACGTTGATACAGCGCTTGCAAGCCCCCATAGTTGTACAGCACTTCTCTTGGAAGAAGAAAGTCGGCAGCAAACATTGGTCAACACGCCATTTCAAACCATTACCAGGCAATAGTATTCTGCAAAAACACCATTATATCTTCACCTCTGCATTACGTTGTTATGAAAATAAATTCCGGATGCTACATATTTCCGTTTCTAAATTTTGTATTTCGTAGTTCTGGTGTGCACAGAATAGATTGCAAAGCTTGCTGAAACATTAGACTGCCTAGAATTCTGCTGCTACGAAAGGGCAAGAACAAGTGACCTATGAGTATGTTCATTTGAGTTGACTTTCTTTAGGTACTGATGGAGCTCGCATCGCAATTATAAGCGTAGTTTTCTGTCGTTCTTTTTTTGCACAGGAATTTGAGCAGCTCACTATATTGGCACTGAATTATTGTGAGCAAAATATTTTTCTATGATCACAGTATGAAAGAATTATATCAAAAGGGATAAAGGGACATTACAGAGACCGGCTGAGCGCTCCGCTTGAGTTCTCTAGAATCCTTTGAACTCGCAGAGCGCAACGGCTTCAGAAAAGTAGGAAGAGGCATGATGAGACGACTGAGAGAAAAAAATGCATAGACAAGCACACTACCGCTGCGTGGGAGAAGTATCATGTAAGGCCCGTGCTGCTTTAGATATGAGGCCAATTTCAAAGCTCAATAAAAAAAATCATTTCACAAGTTTCATTTCTTCAGGAATGGTTTCATTCCTCATGAATTGCAACAAAAATAATGTTTCGAGTTCACACCACACTAAAAGATCTGGCAACAACTATATAGCCTCCTGCGCATCTAGCGAATACTGATACTAGGAATTTTGAAGCAAAATAATTCAGTAGTTTTTGAAACAATACTTTTTATTGTTAATTTTCAGTTTTTTATTCTTATTCTGTGTTTTTTCTGCAATAAATTTGTATTAACTATGTAATAGTCCTTTAACTAAACCAAACACAGGAAAGACACAAAGAAGATTAGAGCCCGCTGGCAGATTATGTCGAACTTCTCATATTAAAGCAAAAAAAATGAAAATTGGTTTTTGAGCAAAGAAAATGGAGCATTAACTGTCTCACACCTACGCGGACACCTTAACAACGCCGTAAGGGAAGGAATAAAGAAGAGACTGAGAGAATAAAGGAAGAAGTGTCGTTGTGGAGGTCTTCGATAACTTCGACCACCTGGGGATCTTTAACGTGCACTCACACCGCACAGCACACGGGCGCCTTTGCGTTTCGCCTCTATCGAGACGCGGCCGCCGCGGTCGGGTCCCACGTTGAGGTTTGGTTTGTATAATTTTTTTAATTTGTATAGAAACACGAGAAAGACGCTAGACATCCTGAAGAGAATTGGGGTCAATACTGGCTTGTATACACTGAAAGCTTTTCTTGTTAGCAAATAACTGTCTCTGAAAATCCAAGTTGTTGCTGCACCAAACGAGTAGGGACGAAGAAGAAGGACAGAACAAGCGCTGTTATTCGGCCCTTCTTTGTCCTTGTCCGTTTGGTGCCGCAACAATATGGATCCATAACAACTTGATCAATTTTCTACCCTTCTGAAAATCCTGCCGCCAGTATACTTGCACCAAAAAATACAGAAGACAAAGAGGTGAGCTGTCGCACTACGAGTAGAAGAGAGCAAAACCAAGAATAAGGAGGTGCTGCGCTCTAAACATCGTGGACTTTAACTGCACAAAAATTATACAAAAATACAAAAATTTGTGTTTGTTTCCAATCTTTTTTTTTTTCTCGAAACTCATTTTTTTTCATTGCTCTTTGTGCAGACATGCCTAACTTTATCCGATTTTCCAGATTCCTATTAATATTTATAAAATTATTTCTTATATACACTGTTGTGCAGAGGAGCACAATAAATCGAACCTTTCAAACTTTTGCTTCCCATGCATATTTACTCAAAAGGTAAGGACATGATAACAGTTGCATTTTGGTTTGGTTTCAATAGTATCTAAAGGCAACTAATGATATCAAAACTATTTTGGTTCGCTGCACTGCTGGTGGCGCACCTCCACAGCTATTTCTATATAACTTCAAAAAATAATTGCATAATAATGCTTTTAATAAATTGGTGACTTTTTGCGTTCCTTGCACATTTATCAAGGTTTTTAATATTTTTATTCTTCTAATATTTCAATTAGGATACCAGAAGGTTGTTCTTTAGATACACCAGCAATTTTAGTTAATATGTGCTGTTATTTCTCCAGAAAATCGCATCATACTTTATACTGCAATGTGAAGCCCGAACAACAAGGAAAGGTTTCGAAGCCACTTTAACAGTTGCAAGTGTACAGCCCTCGGCTAAAAACCTGGCGTCTAAACACAGCAAGAAAGCAATTCACAGCTGCCTATCGCTTGTATGTAAGAGTTTACGCGGGATTACTTGGTCCATCATCTCGTTAACCTGGTTGGAAACACTGATTCCTCATTTAGCACGTCAATTTAAATGCCGAAAGTGTGACTCTATAGCCACACCACATCGTAGTGCATAACATTTTTTTCAATCCGAGAGTGTAAAACATTACGTGGGATATGGACATATTTTTATTATATAGTCTTCGTTTAGTTTGACCTATCTATGTCCTTAATCATACTATGGAAAGTTTCCCTTATTTACTGGCCAATGCAGTTTACCATTTTAGGACTATTTTGTGCCGTTATTTAGCAAGGTAGTAAAGAGTTTCCAACTTGCATATGTCCCCAGGTGTTCCCAAAATAGTTTACCTAATACCACCTTTTAAGAGGGTCGTGAACAGCAGCGGAGACAACAACGCTCCTGCCGGGGAAATCGTTTCTTATGGGAATTTATACCTATTTCTCAGCGGTGGACTATAGAAAAACAGAAATTATACATAGTGTACGCCGCCACCAATTAAGTTTATTTAAAACTAGGCATATAAGTATAACATGATTCTATCACAATCATCATAGCGATAGCTTTGGCGGATTACATAAACGATAAAAAAAACTGATTGCTAACGTCAATAACTAAAATCTGCAAACAACAGTTCTATTTTATCAGCTAGCGCTTGGATGCGATCATAAAAATGTAGCGGCTCATCAGAGCAGCCAGCATACATCGTTAGACGCGGAAAACTTGTTCCCTTTTAGCTAGGGCGCTATAGAATTACGTTCAGACTCATAGAAGCGGTGCGCGGAGGCTGCGGGGCCCACATAGTCATGCCCGTGAGTGACGTTTCTCGAAGCGGACGCATCAGAGTCTTTTCGCGCTCTTTCTCTCGCTCGAGCAACCAGATGGTCCCCGCTTTAGCAGCAGGGGAGACGTGGGCGTTACTGGGCCAGCTTTGAGGCAGTTGTGCCCCTCTTCCATGCGTCTGTAGAGCCCGAAATTCTGGAGTCGCAGCGACAAAGGCAGTTTCATTTCTCTCGACCCAGAATCTGCACTGGGTGCCGTGATGGCCGGCTACAATTGTCTGATTGCATGCAAGCGCCTATGTAGTAAGCATAAAAAGGTAATTGAATCAGCTTTGTTAATTATTCATTTCCAAGCAATTATTCTAAGGCGATTAATGACGACGACCGCCAATGCCGTTGCTATGACAGTGAAGGAATTATCGCTATGTCGCGAAAGCGTATTTTGTGAAATTGCTATACTTTCTCGCCGAGCAGGGTGTAACAGTTTTTTAGCACGTCTACAGACACCTCTTCACATCATAGTTCCGCCATTCTTGCATGAATGTTGAGGTTTAGACTTATTCAAGTGCTTTCTCGTCATCTTTGATATCTATACACCGGGGCCGGTTTTACGGTGTCTTTCGCCCAATATTTCTGCAAAATTCAAAAATATGATTTTTAAATTAGGAGAGCGCCTATTTCGGCATAACGTTGCCAGTGGTATACCGCACGTGAACATCACTAGGACACGATAATTAGTAGATAGGTCAGCTAATATGCAATAGTTGTTTTTAACCATTCCTGTTACTACCTTTTTCATGCATAGGTATCTAGCAAACCGTAAATCATATCCATAGCAGTTTTTAGAATTTTAGAAGCGCAGTTACCCTTGACGTTGTTGTTCAGAAAGTTTAGCTCTTTAAATAGTAACGTCCGTTAAAGCGGTTGCTCTGAATGCAATGTTTTTGACAGGCATCTAATTTGGCGTGATGGAGGCAAAATATTTTGACCACACCGCCGAGGTAAGGACTTTTGGGAATTCTAAAAATTTATCTGAATATCACGCGGTCGGTCACACGCTTCTGAACACTAAGGAGACTAAAAGAAAAAGCTAAAAATTTAAGCATTCAGTATTAGTTAACCAGCCTATTGTTTAGCACATCTAAGCTATATTCTTCCTGCGGTACACGACTGACAGTGCTATGAGGAAAACGCTCTTCTAAGTTAAAAAAAAAACTTGTTTTAAATATGGCAGAACAGCTTAGGCGAAATATGCAATATTCTGTGCATTCTTATCGCCTGAATTATGGTCTGATGCAATTTATCGCCAGAATTAAGGTCTGAAATAAGACTTTTATTGAGCAGTTTTTCCAAAGCCAGCGGGGTCTTTTAGTTGATTCATATTTAATGTTCCTTAGTTAGAAGTTAATTTCCTAAATACCTTGTTGTTTTCGGTACTTTTACGTGCCCTTCTTGTCCTCTCTCTTATGGATTAGGAAAACATTAGCTTGCTTCCAAGATTCTGGTACAGTCGAAGTGATAAAACATTGTGTATAAAGGACGACCAGTTTCTCTAGCACAATCTTTCAACCGTTCAGCAACAGGTCTGCTGTCATCTTATTCTCGCCAGCTGCTTTCCGCCGTTGCATTGCTTTTAAAAGTTTCTTTACTTCTCTTTCGTTACTCACGGGATGCCCAATTGTTGTGCGCACTGCCTCTTTCATTATCGTCCTTATAGCTTCAGAGACTGTATGAATGTGCATAAAGCTCCTCGGCTACATTAATTATCTTATTCATATATGCCCTGACATATCTTTCTTCGTATCTTAGCGCATACAGCTTAGTTTTGCCGACCGATAAATTCCAAAAAATTAGTTTCGTATAAAAGGAAGGTGTTCCAACCGTAAAAAACAAGTACATAAAATATCGCCATTGTATACTACAAAATCAGTATACTGCGACTGCGCGAGAACAAATTTCTGGCCCAGTTTGTGTAAATGCTAGATGAGGGCCACAATGCGATTTCCTTTTATTTTGCACAAACTTGTAGACTCCATGGAGAGGTGGACATGTATATTGGTTCAGTAGCGTGGCAATATTCTCTCTCTCTCTCATAGCTGCGATGTTTCCCTTTACAGAGAAGCCAGAACATAAAAAAAATGCGAATTTATTTTCTCCGCCGTTTATATTCGTGGTCAGGCGGCATTTCATATTCAGGGGGCGATTTTCCTAGCACAGTTACTCGACCTTTCTTCAACAGATCTTTAGCTACCTGGTTTTCACCAACCGCAATCTCTCTTTAAATTCCTTCTTACCCTTTCTTTAATTTCTCTTTGTGTACAGGATGATTGTCCTGTTCTACCGCATGATCGCCTCCGCCATTAGCGTCCTTAAGACTTCGGTTACTGAATAGATCTTATGCTCTTATGCCTCTCATAGCTGCGATGTTTCCCTTTACAGAGAAGCCAGAACATAAAAAAAATGCGAATTTATTTTCTCCGCCGTTTATATTCGTGGTCAGGCGGCATTTCATATTCAGGGGGCGATTTTCCTAGCACAGTTACTCGACCTTTCTTCAACAGATCTTTAGCTACCTGGTTTTCACCAACCGCAATCTCTCTTTAAATTCCTTCTTACCCTTTCTTTAATTTCTCTTTGTGTACAGGATGATTGTCCTGTTCTACCGCATGATCGCCTCCGCCATTAGCGTCCTTAAGACTTCGGTTACTGAATAGATCTTATGCTCTTATGCCTCTCATAGCTGCGATGTTTCCCTTTACAGAGAAGCCAGAACATAAAAAAAATGCGAATTTATTTTCTCCGCCGTTTATATTCGTGGTCAGGCGGCATTTCATATTCAGGGGGCGATTTTCCTAGCACAGTTACTCGACCTTTCTTCAACAGATCTTTAGCTACCTGGTTTTCACCAACCGCAATCTCTCTTTAAATTCCTTCTTACCCTTTCTTTAATTTCTCTTTGTGTACAGGATGATTGTCCTGTTCTACCGCATGATCGCCTCCGCCATTAGCGTCCTTAAGACTTCGGTTACTGAATAGATCTTATGCTCTTATGCCTCTCATAGCTGCGATGTTTCCCTTTACAGAGAAGCCAGAACATAAAAAAAATGCGAATTTATTTTCTCCGCCGTTTATATTCGTGGTCAGGCGGCATTTCATATTCAGGGGGCGATTTTCCTAGCACAGTTACTCGACCTTTCTTCAACAGATCTTTAGCTACCTGGTTTTCACCAACCGCAATCTCTCTTTAAATTCCTTCTTACCCTTTCTTTAATTTCTCTTTGTGTACAGGATGATTGTCCTGTTCTACCGCATGATCGCCTCCGCCATTAGCGTCCTTAAGACTTCGGTTACTGAATAGATCTTATGCCCTTTGCTAGTTACATTGCCCTCCCCTTTCTTATTGCGTACATCTGGCTGCTCGCTATGCCTTGTTCCCTCTTGACCTCTCTAAGGCTACATTCATTTTTGAGAGCATGCTCAAATCATTACATATTATACTTCCTTATGACGGGTATCTTAGGCTTATTGACTAGTTGGGCAGTTCTGCCGGTGCAGTTCTATTAAAGTGGTTAGAAGGTTTTAATGCTTTGGCGTTCTTTAATCAGGTCTCCCGAGGGACCATGCCAATATCCGGTCTACCCACCCTACCGTAAATTTAGTGTTCGCTCCGTCAACAGTAATGGCTTCAACAATAAAACATCGTTCGGGTTAAAGAGAAATATTTATCGGCTGCTAGATACTGCTCTCCTCTTCTTCTTCTCTTACAAGCGTCAAGGTAATGGGTTTCTTCTGAAACGTTTCCTCTATTGCGTTTTGAAATGTCAGGTAACCCAACAGCTCATCACCCAATTGCAGAACGCTCCATATTCTTCACCTAGTCAATATGTGCGCATAACAATGTATATATAATTTTCAGTCTGGCAACTCCAGCCCTTCCATGTCCACTTCCGGTTCTCTGATTTGCGAAAAAATGCATTCATGATCCGTAAATTGTTTTCTTTTGAATTCTACCAATAAAACCCCGTGCAGTTCGTAGACTGTACTATCAAGTCCTCCATTGCCACATGCCACATTCCTGCTTCTGGCCAACGTTTGTAGCATAGCTTAGCCGTCACTAAAGAGCAAAACGTCATTACTGTACACAATTCCCAGCGCGCGTCCTATACAATCTTCTGGCTATGTCATCGTTGGAACTGAATGTAAGCGTGTAGCCTTGGAAAACGTTCTCGTTGTGCCTCTTAATAGCTTAATTGCGACAACTTCCACTCTCTCAATAATGCTCAAGAATTTCTATACGGTGCCAAGTATATGCTTATTTTGAATGGATCACGCGCCTAGCTTATTGGAAGCCTATTTGCTCAACGACGAAACCATGCTTTTTGATTTCTGACTGCCCTTTACCACTTTATATGCTTGATCGTATTTCCTAACGACACTAAGCCCTACAATATTCCCTTTAATTCTCGCTAGCACCTACAACAGCACACTTGCTCCAGCCTCAATGGACAAGGTTGCTGAGTTAAGCGTCGCTTAATTCGAAAGGCAGTCTAGCTGCCTCTATCTAGACATTCTTAACAATCTTCGATACGTCACATCTCTGACCGCCGACTTCGTTCCTTGCTTTCTTGTAGTAGGAGACAGGGGGCCCGTGGTCAGGAACAGCACCAGGCATGCCAGATTTTCCTCTGATGAGTGGGCTTGTTGTCAGGTATGGTCTACGGTTATGAGGCCACACGCCAGGCCTGGTTATTCCAGCAGATCGACAGTGGAATATTAGCCCTTTAAGAATTGCATAAGCCCCGGGATTCGAACCTTGGCTCGAATAATGGTGAATTTCTGCCTCAGCATATTGCCGCATTAATCATAGATAGGCGTTTTTTAATACTTTTCAGAGAGTAAGGTTCAGGTTAATCAAGGAGGAAGTGCGCAGTCAATATTTATCTGAATGACACCGGAAACCATTTTTAGGGGATTAATAACAGCGGGAGTAAAGTTGTGGAAAGGTCCAGAATTGTGGTTTTTTCCGCTCTCGTCGGAATGGGGGCGAGGATGGATGCACGGAATTTGTCTGGGGTGTTTCATGGGGACTTAGCCTCGGCAATGTATGGAAGGAGCCATAAGGCTTAATTTTAAATAAATTACGCTTTAAATGCGTTGTTATTTTGTTGTGGTTGAATCCTCGGCTATGGAATTTCTGACCTAGCCATCTTGCATGATCCTTACTTGAGAGCAACGCAGCACAGGTGCACAGGTTTCTATTTCTATTTCTAGTAGCCCTCCTACAGTTCTCTAGAAGAATTCTTTTCTAAGGTGCCTCTTAAACGCCGAACACTAAAATCACCTTTCTGCCACAGAAGAGATTAGGAAAGCTGATTTTGCGCCACGAATTCTGAACTATTCTTCATATTTCTGCAAAGCTGCACATGAAATCAACCCATTTTTTCAGTATTTTTCGGGCGGGTGATGTTGCCCGTCGCGTTGGTCTGGTTTGGTTTGGTTTGGGTTATGGGAGTTTAACGTTCATAAGCGACTCAGCAATGAGGAATGCCGTAGTGAAGGGCTCCAAAAATTTCGTCCACCTGGGGTTCTTTAACGTGTAGAGACATCGCACAGTGTAACGAGCCTCTAGAATTTCGCCTGCATCAAAATTCGACCACAGCGACCGGGATCGAATCCGCGTCTTTCGGATCAGCAGTCGATCACCATATAACCACTGAACTACCGCGACACCCGCTGGCCCACGCATTCAAACTCTACTCTGCTCAGGATGCAATAGCATACTTCAGCCGTAACGTGGGAACAGTAGAGTTGGATCTTCGAGAATTATTCCAAATTCTTATTTTTAGGCGTATATATTTCATCAAAAAAGTTCAGTACAGAAAACAGCGCTTTCATTATGCATGCAGCATTGGCTTAAATTGAGTGAAATGGTTGCAAGGCCTCGTGGGCAGAGCATGCTCACCGTGACAAACGGTACACGGAAAAGGTCTGTGTTAAGGTTGGCGTTAAACTAAAAATCAGTTTCTTTTGAAGATTGGTTTCATGAAATCATTATCAACCTTCGCATTGCTTACTTTTCTCTGTACTTCAGTTTGCAATTCCACAGGTCACTAGACATTTTTTCACAATGTGCAAAATTTTCCACATGACCACAAAACGCAAGCACAATTTGATATTTAATCTAAATGAGCGCTTATCATAACATAAATTGTTCTAAAATTGTTTGCAGCAAGAAAGTTTTGCGGCTTACTATGCCGCTGGCGCTTCAATACGAGTTGCAAGGCTGTCTCAAATTACTCAATATATACTAATAACCAGATAAAACAAAGAGGTCTTCCTTACAGGTCAGCTGTTTCCAAGAAGGCATCTAGCTTTTTGTAGTAAGTGATCGGCGACACGTACACTGTGTCGTTTTCCGTTAGATTCACATCGACGTTGCTGAATTCATTGTTAAGCATAGAAAGAATTGGAATCTGCAATCAGAACAATGTATCGTCTTTCGTCAGCGTTATCAAGTTTAGAGGTTCATTTCAAATGAAAGGTTTCAAGAAAGGGTCCGTGTGTGTCATAGGAATCGTCGCACCGCAACTATAGACAAAATGCAGGACCAATGAAAGCATACAATATTGAGAAATGTTCTGGAATATGAACCTGTAGTAAATAGACATCTGCATTGGTCTCCTTATGCAAGTAATCGAAATAGTTATCCAGATTGATTCAGTACCATACTTCAAAAGACCCTTTTTTTACAATTTCTTGATTTTCTGAAAATGGACGCCAAAGTGTAGTGCTAACGACCCCAAAAGGGACCGGCGCGCGTTACCACAGCCTTTCCTCCGTAACCTGATTGGAAGCGTTGTTATCGATGTTCTACCATAAAAATATACCCAAAGAGGTTTCTTACGTAGTTGTTTACATGCTCAAGGGATGGAACAGGTGGCAAGTGTTTTTGAACGAGTTTTATAGTGTCTGCAGAAAAGAAAAAGGTTGCTTGATGGTTGATGGGGGTTTGACGTCCCAAAGCGACTCAGGCTTTGAGAGAAGCCGTAGTGAAGGGCTCCGGAAGTTTCGACCACCTGGGGTTTTTTAACGCGCACTGACATCGCACAGCACACGGACCTCTAGAATTTCGCCTCCATCGAAATTCGACCGCTGCGGCCGGAGTACTTAAGAAAAAGGATTAGGATACAATGTGCGCAGGCTGTGCAGGGGAGCGTTTGAAGGAAAATGAAAATAATTTTTAGTAGACACTCAGGCTGTATATTTAAATTGTTCAATTGTGCACACCTACGTAAATACGAGACGCAGATTATTAACAAACATCACTGAGCGCATAAAAATAAAAGAAGCGCCAGCAGTTTTGTGCATGAATATTCTTGTGATTGCAGCCAGCGCTGTGGAATGCGTGTATAGAGATTTCGAATCCAAGGAGAGGGACGGAGGCGATATAATGGTCTACTCGATCTCCATACCGTTTTATTTTTCTGCAATTAATAATTGCCCCATGCCTTCGCCGTGACTCTAAACATGCCCACACATAGGCGAATGACAAGACATGTATTGAACCAGGCGAAAAAAAAAACTATCATTTTGGCTTTACATCGTTTACATGCCTTACATATATACTGCTTCCCAACGAACAAAAAGTGCAAGGCATGGCCCCTCGAGAAAATACTGCTCAACCAAAGAGCTCTCATAATATTCTCGATTTCGGTATGTACACATGGTTAAAATTCATATTCAATAATAAATACCCCACGGCATTAAACTTTATCAGCAAAAAAAAACTCCTGAGCAGATCCAGCGTTAACAGTTTAAAGTCATTGTACTGGGCAAACGTTTCCAGCTCATTTTTTTTTTGCCTACATCGCATTAGAGTCAGTGAGTCTCGCTTAGTTATGACGCTAAGTGCAAAACCTTGCGCTCCTGGTGCTGTCATTTGGCCATTGGGCAAGTTTCCAAAGTAGATAGTGTTGATTTTAAAGTCTTCCAAATTGCGCGTCCACCATCCACAGTACCACAGAGAAGCCAGAAGTACACAAGTACACAAGCCAGAAGTACACAATTGTTACACAAGGTAACAATTCTTCTTTGTCTCTTGATTATTCCTCATACACCATCCAGCATCAAAAGACTGACTCTCACGAGTTGCTGCCACCACCAAACACGCTCTAGTTTATTCTGGGATATTAAAAAAGGAACTCTTCCTAAGCCGCTCACAGAAGCGGTCCATCGTACCGCCTCCGCGTTGAATAAAATCGGGGGCCCCATCTAAATCGTGATTTTGGCCAATATCAAAGGAAAATAATTTCTTCCATAACTACGAAATTTGTTTACATGTGCTCATCGAACTTAAAAACACAAAATAATGATTGTAAATCTACGAACCTAAGGCACCGTTTTTACGAAAAGTAAACAGACTGCATGTTTTGCTTCTCATTTCTATAGCGGAGTGCCCACGGCTTCCCTCCAGAAACAAATGTCCAAAAACTTGAGGACAAGGGTTCTTTTTCAAGAGTGATTTATAGATTTATGGTTGACACATATAGCTTATAGCGAGTGCCTAATGTTTCTGCCAAGCACTTTGACACAATGAAGGGGGATATTATTCATGCCTGTTTATGTGGTTCTTCACTGCGGATCACGTGATTTTTGGGAAAAGTTACTTTTCTTTTTGAAAGAAGTCATCCGCCTCGTTCTGCCCTTTTCTGAGAGAGCGGTGTGGTTTCGAAAGTAGGGGAGCCATAAAAAAAATTGAGTTTTTCGGTCATGGTGCGAGCCACCCACCATGGAGTCCAACAAGGGGACGGGACAGGAGCATAAAAGCAAGTCCTGCCCACGCCAGCTGTACACCACGGCTAAACCAAATATGACGCAACCCAGGGTAGTTCGCCACACATGGTTAACCCTCGCCGCCGGGAAATAAGGTAAAAACCAACAAGTGAGTAGGCTATAGGAGTTGTGAGTAAGAGATAGGAAGAGAAAGATGGAGGGAAGGATAGGAAAAGGCGACTGCCGATTTCCCCCGGTCTGGTCAGGCCGGTGGTGCTGTCTAGAGGAAGCTGGGGCAAAAGTGGTGTGTTGCCTTAGCCGAAGGGCCTTAAAGGTCCAAACGCTCCGCATCGGCTCAACCACCAGGATCTCTTTTTCCGCGGACAAGGCGATGCCACGCGCGGCTAGGCGCGGGTGCTCGGGTCCATGGTGATGCACTGTTCACCATCATCCCCTTGCGGGGATGTCCCTGCGGATGCTCCGGAACCCGTGGTGTCGCCACTCACCAACGCCTGCAAGCTGCAGACGACCCCCTGCGGGGAGATTGCCCAAATAAAATCATATCGAGCCATCCTTCTTTTTCAGCAGGACGACTGGGGATTACCAATAACTGGCGGGTACTTGAATTTTGTCGAGTTGTAGTATGCCGTGAACTTGCTCAGTGATGATGCGGCGCTCGGGAGGCGACACACGGTAAGGGCGCTGGCGGAAGGGTGCATGGGTACCACTGTAAATGTGGTGCTCGACAGTGGTCGCATTGCCCAAAAAAGTGAACTGGTGGTCAAACGATGAGCGAAACTGGTTGAGCAGGGCAAGGAGCTGCGCGCGGGAGCCATGTCGAGGGCACGATCAATGGAGAGGTGAAAAAGGTCCGAAGACCGCGGGTGATCAGGAATAGCGCCGTGAGGGCAGCGACGTCGGTACTGGAGGAGGTCACATCAGTGTCCAATGAAGATATCAAGTGAAAGGTTTCAAAATGGCCGAGGCACTCGCCACGGAGCAGGCAGGCCGCCGAGAATGAGGTGTTAGAAACGAGAATGGCGGAAGCGCCGTGGTGAATGTTGATGACCGCGAAGAGAAGAGAGAGGTGTCGGCGAGAGGCAAGGACGGGGGAAGGCGGGAAGAGAAGGGCGCATCGAAGGGCGCATCGCAGAGCGGGGAGAAGACTACGTGCGCACGTCCGCAGTCAATGACGGCCCTGTGGCGTGATAGAAAATCCCTGCCAAGGATGACGTCATGAGTGCTTGCACAGATGACTAAAAATACGATAATATATAAAACATCGCCGATGACGACGCGTATTCTGCAAGCGGCAGAAGGATGAACGGGCTCGGCGCTAGCCGTACTGAGGGAAAGTCCAGAAGATGGGGTGGTAACTTTTCGAAGCGAATGGCAGAAGTTTTGTTAAATACAGAAGCCGTGGCCCCAGTGTCCACAAGCGCAAGTGTTTTGACGCCGTCGACAAACACGTCAAGAAGATTTGGCGGAGAAAGGCGGAGACTTAAGCAGTTCGCTGAGTGCGCATTTCCTGGCCCAGGAACTGCGGCTGCTAGATTTCCGTATCGAGGGCGGGGGTAGGGGTGATGGAGTTCCGATGCCTCATGAGTGACAAAGAGCGGCGGCGAGGGGCTGGCAATCAAGCGCTGGCAATCGAGGGCGCGGTCTGGAGGAGTCTCCTGCGGTGGTGGTCCGGAAGATGTGCGAAAGGTGTGGTCCATATCGATGTAGCCCGGCAGAGAGTACATAGGCGCATGCATGGTACGTCGACTGAGGAACGCAACTTGTCGTGGAAGACCGTAGGGGTACCAAATCGCTCTGTTGTCAGCTGTGCGCCAAGAGTTGTAGGTAGCGGGCGTGAAGCATTGTCGGGAAGTAACAGGTGCAGGCACCGCTGTAGGAACGTAGGCATGTGAAAGCTTCGGCATACGTAAGAGGCACGTTTGCGGGGGCAGGCGGCACGGTATCTGGATAACAGTACCTCAACGAGGGAGCACCAGGGATAGGCTGGACCGGGAGATGACCGATCAGGGGAGCCAAGGGAGCCGGTTGCCGCAGACTAGGAAATGCATCCGCGACCTCCTGCGTGATGGCGTATCGGGTCTCAGGACTGAGCACGGGCGGTGACGGGTGTTTGCGAAATAAGAGCGCCAGCTGCCGGGTGACCTCATCCCGCACGAACTCTCTGATGGTATCGAGTTATTCGTGTTTGATGGCCAGGCCAGAGTAGGATTCGGAAGGTGAGGGAGGGCGACGAGAGCAAAGACGTTGCTTGCGTAACTCGTCGAAGCTTTGGCACACGGTATACACCGAGGCAACGGTTGTGGGACTATTCGCAAACAACATTTGAAAAACGTCTTCATCGATACCTTTCATGACGTGTTTGATCTTCCCGGCCTCAGGCACAGCCGGATCAACACGTTTGTAGAGGTCAACTACATCCTCAATGTAGCTGGAGAAAGTCTCGTCCGTGTGCTGAGCTCGGACGTGCAGACTTTTTTCACCGCGCAGTTTCCGCATGGCGGGGCGGCCGAAAACCTCCGCAAGTGTGCTCTTCAGAATGGCACAGGTGGGAATATCGGTCTCAAGGTTTTTAGAACCACTGGTTTCCGACGCCGCACAGGCATAATATAACATTGGTGAGCTTGATACAGTCGTCCCAGTTGTTATGGCAGCTCACACGTTCATGCGATTCCAGCCAATCTTCCACATCCTGATTGCTGTGTTCGCTGAAAGCAGCAGGGTCTCACTGCCGTACGGCACTGGAGCAGGGCTCTGAGCATTGCTCTGACTGGCTCTGAGGGACGGCGGGCTGTTGACTGGCCTTGGTCGTTGACTTCGGGATGGTGCGACTTTGAAGGTCCACGGTGATAGTGGAAAGGCTAAGGCAGCAGCCTGCACTGAACGTAGGGCGGTTTATTGGCACGTTGAAAGAGCCCGCGAATAAGACCCAAGCGCAACCAATCTAATAACCAGCGAGTCGTGAGACCGGGACACAAGCGGCAGCACTACAGCACGAGCATCTGACGGGCGACGCAAGCGCTTCGTCGTCGTTGGCGTTGGTGCTGGATCATTTTCATTCCACAGGCTTCACCTGAATGGAAGCACACCGAGCGGTTGTCGGAAGTCATCCAGGCGTCGTACTTCCTTGTGACTTGAACGTCATTATTAGCCAAAGCGGGCGGGGGCATGGGGCCGGCGATCGGGAACAGCTGGTTCACGTCGAAGAGGCGAACTTAGGGTGTGTCGCTGGGGGTGACGAATGCGTACTGCATCAGCGTATGCGAAGGCTGGTGTTTCAGATTCAGGCGTTGATGAAGGGTAGCCAAGAGCATGCTGCACTTCTTCGCGGACGATTTCCTGCAGGTAGACTATTCGCAAGAATTTGCTCCCCCTCAATGCGATCAATAGAGATAAATCTGTTCGCGTCTTGCATCACAAACAATGCGAAAAGTTGCGTGCCGGCAGCTTCGATAAAATGAAGGAACAAACACTACAAAGTTTCGCGGCAATATGAACCAAAAAACAATGTTATTTTAACGTACCTTCTCAACAATCACTAAACATTTTGAAGCATTTTTCAGCATAATTTTTTAAAAGGAACATTGCTGTTTCTGACTCTTTGAGCTTCATCCAAACGTACTCAAAAGGCTATTCCTCTAAATAGCCTTCTAATGCTTTTTGCTATTGCTACCAGCGCATATTCAATCGTTAGGATCCTCAGTTTATTAAGAGACGCGTCTGCAAGGAGAGAAAACTTTCAGGGTTTTTTTCTAGAATTTGACATTTGTCGTAAGAAGCCCAGTGCGTAGTTGGGGTCGGATTGATCGTTTCAACAATATAGTGTAACCGGTAAACGGTGGAAGCATAAACCAGGTTTAACTAGACTTGCTGAGCGAGCAAGTCCGCAGGCCGCTCGAGCGAGGGAGAAGACAATCCTCTAACACCTAGAATGCCCAAGGCATGGAAAGTACCAACCAAAACAGTTCGGCCGCGGTATGGCACCACTGGATGGATTGGTACAGTGGCATTACTCCCGCTCTCTGAAGGGCAATGACTCGGTGCCCAGCAAAGAGAAGCAGGAAGACAATAGACGCCGCATGTGTCTTGTGGCTGGTGCAGGCATGCCTGAAGCGCTAGCGGGCGTGGTGCGTCTTCATCCGTGTGACATGAGCAGCTTCGGAGGTCGGCCGTCTAGAGGAGCGAACTGGTCCCTGTGTGAGAACTTCATAGTTCACCTCACTGACTTGGCGGAGTACCTCGTAGGGTCCAAAATATCGGCGCAGAAGCTTTTCGGAGCGCCCACGCATGCAGATCGGGCTCCAAACTCAGACTTGTTCGCCGGGATGGTAACTAACAGCTCTGTGGCGGAGGTTATAGCGGCGAGCTTCGTGGCTTGCTGGTGCCGAATGCGCTGTCGGGCGAGTTAGTGGGCGGCCTCGGCGTGAAGAACGAATTGGGCAATTGGACAGCACCCATAAAAGATGAGGTAACACTAGTCGGAAGCAACATGGCATCCAGCATGCTTGTGGCTTCGCCACTATACACTAAACGAAATGGAGTGAAGCGCCTCGTTTCTTGTAGAGCAGTATTATAGACAAATGTGACGTAAGGGAATAAGGCGTCCCAGTTCCGGTGGTCGGAGTCAACGTACATGGAGATCATGGCGATCGTTTTGTTGAGCTGTTCGGTGAGTCCGTTCGTTTGCGGGTAGTAAGCGGTTGTTTTGTGGTGGCTTGGGCCACTAAAGCGCATAACCTTCTGCGTAAGGGCCGAGGTAAACGCCATTCTCCTGTCAGTTACAACGATGATGGGTGCAACGGTACGAAGCACAATATTTTGAACGAGAAAATTTCAATTTCATCAGCGGTACTTCGAGGGAGAACAATATAAATACTGGCGAAATTTGGTAACTGCCCATACAATTGCCGGGCATTCTTTTTCAGTGGAGGAATACTTCGCCTCCAAGCGTGACAAGGTGCGGCTTTTGTACGATGACGCGTTCGAGACCATCCTGCCAGGATCGCCTGTCGCCTCAGCTCTGTTTATTTAGCTAATTTTTCCTAATTTACCTAGTTTTATTTGAATATTCGAGGACGGCGGCATCTTCAAAGCGGTACTGTCCCTACTAGAAGAGTACGGCTGCTCCGGCGCCGGCAAGCCTAAAGGGACCACGCCATTCAAAGGAGGCTGGCTCGGAAGAGCTGGCCATGGCTTCCCAGGCTGTGGAGCGACCAGAACATGGACTCGACCACCCGTCCAGCGAGACCTCATCGCTTAGTGGGGCTGAGTCAACGATCGTGGACGGTGACGAGTCAGTGGCCGATATGGCTGACGTGGACAACGAGGGCTTCAAGTTGGGGAGTCATCGCAAGCAACGAACGGTAGGGATCCCGTTAGTGATTGAGCCCACAGAAAAGGGGGTTGACTTAAGAGAGAAGAATCCCATCTTATTTTTCGCGGCCATTCAATCAGTGCTGGGATCAGCTCCGATTCGTAGTCGGTTCATCATGCACGGGGCTCTTCAGCTGGATGTCTCGACGGAAGAGCAGGTTGACAAGCTCCTGCAAAGCTCTCAGATTTTTGGCATCAAAGTTAACGTGCGGTTGCCCCATTCCTATATGAAGAACACCTGTGTTATTAAGGGCGTACCAAAGTGGTGTTCAGAACGCGACCTACTTGATTACCTGAAACCACAAGGTGTGCTGCACGTGAAACGAGTTGTGCGTCGTGTGGAGTCTCCAGGAAAAGAATGGGTTGCGAAACCTACCAACTCTATCGTGTTGACATTCGCTCCCAACTCAGAGCGCCCCGAAAAAATTGATCTGGGACTCACAAAACACGCAGTTGCAGATTTCACTGAAGCTCCTCCACGGTGTTTTAGATGCCAACGGTTTGGGCACGTGGCCAAATTTTGTACAAAGGATCGACGCTGTAAGCGGTGCGGAGGCGACCACGACTTCAAAACCTGCAGGGCAGATTTTGCTTGTGCCAATTGCGGTGGCGATCATCCATCGAGTTTCGGAGGCTGCCCCTTCCGTGTGAGCGCTCTGCACCGTCGGATGTCCTTTATTTCTGGTCCAAAAACCCCACCGACTGAGACGCCTGTCTCAGGATTAGACGAGTTCCCAGTATTGGATTCTGATGTTGTTGCGCTGCCCAACAATGTCCCTAAGAGACCTGAGTCCAGCAAGACGCCAAGGCCCAGTGCGCGCGAGTCGACTGTTCGACCTACAGCAAAACGTGTCCATGTTCCTGAGCGGCCGGATCACAGCCAGACACCAGGGCAAGGGGGACCCTCATATGCACAAGTGACAAAAAAACCAGCTACTGCGGTCAAGAGTGTGTCCCCGTCGGCATCTTTCATCGATGTTGTTAGTGCGTTGCGCAAAATAAGGAGCTCAAAAATCAAGGTATGTCTGACCTTCTTCATGTTTTGTTTGGGGCCCTGCGTTCATATGTTCCAGCGGTGGCGCCTGGTAACCTGAAGAACTTCCTACAGCTGGTGCTTACTTTTGAGTCCCTAATTTCCACTTTCGCAGCAAACTTCCTTGCGAACTAAAATGGATGGGGCTAAGCCTCGTGGATCTCATATGCACTGAAATGTGCCGTTTATATTGTAGTGGAACTGCGCTGGGATTTTAAGTCGGTTAGCTGAACTCAAACTATTCTTGAAAGAGACTTGTGTTCCAGTATTGGCGCTGTCAGAAGCTGGCCTGCCAAGCGGGAGATGTTTGACTGGATATGTCGCCCATAAAAACTGCAGCATAAAGTCATTTCCTGCAGGAAGTGCTGCGCTTTACATAAGAAGAGAAATTCCACATGTTTCTCAAAGCGTTGCCGATCTTTGCACGGATGACATTGAGGTAGCGGCTGTGAGAATACAGCTCGGCTCTCGAACCCTTTCTATTGCATCCGTGTACGTGTCCCCGCGGAAGAAGGTAGCATTAGATTTGTTTCTACAGCAGCTCTGCGACCGCTGCCCAGCACCTAGAATCATCTGCGGTGATTTCAATGCCCATCATGCCGTTTGTGGTGACAGGAACACGGATTCCCGTGGACGCAAACTTGTAGAGGTTATTGACAGTTTGGACCTGTGCGTTGCCAATGAAAGAAGCCCCACGTTTTTCCGGCCTCCAGCTTCAGCGACATCTATAGACCTGACACTGCATTCGCCTGACGTCCGCGTGAGTTGGTCAACAGCGCCTGACCACATGGGAAGTTATCACTATCCGATTTTTTTGTTTGCTGCCGACTTTCGTATGCATGGTCCCAAAATTAGCAATGTGGTCAACTGGGACAAGTACAGAAAGCACCTAGAACGTGTTTCTGGTGATGTTGTTGACAAAATGATTTCTAGTAAGCTAGCAGCAACTACGGCGGTCAAGTTGCCTGATCATTTTCCGGCCCCGGATTTAAAACTGAGGAATCTTTGCGCAGCGAGAAGAAGGGCGCAGCGCCAACTCGTGCGGAAGAAGGACGACAGGCAACTGAAGACGACCTTCAATAGGCTGAGTTCTGCTATTAGACGGCACACGAAGAAGCTGTACAGGTCGCAATGGGCCTCATTCTGTGCTAGTTTGTCTGTGTTCTCACCGATAAGGAGAATATGGCGAGTTATTGGCAGCCTTACTGGAGAATGTCGCCCTTCGAAGCCTTTTGAAGCTCTTGCAATACGCAAGGAAAAACATATTGCGTGCTTGGCAGAGGAATTTGCAGACGCACTCGTACGCGCTGATTCTGGAATAGATATATATTCACCAGCTGCTTCTTTGAGGTCTATCATGGACGTCCCGTTTACGCTTCGTGAGCTTCAGTTCATTCATTATTACAGCGCAAAGACGGCACAGAACAAGAAGGGGACACAACAGCGCTGACTGTCAACTGTCAGCGCTGTTGTGTCCCCTTCTTGTTCTGTGCCGTCTTTGCGCTGTAATAATGAATGTAGGTAACCAACTCGCCCAAAATGTTGTATTATGTGAGCTTCAGACTGCGCTCAGTGGCCTGTGGCGCCGGTGTTCACCAGGTCCCGACGGCATCACCAATCAAATGCTGAATAATCCGCCCTTGCAACTCAGAAAGGAGCTCCTCAACTTCATCAATCGAGTTTGGGAGACTGGCGATGTTCCTACGTCATGGAAGATGGCACACGTAGTTCCGGTACTGAAGCCTGGCAAAGACACGACAGTCCTTGCCCCGTATCGGCCAGTGTCATTGACCTCCTGTGTAGCTAAGTTGATGGAGAAGCTGGTAAATGAACGCTTATCATGGTGGCTTGAGGACCGCAAGGCACTGCCATCATGAATGACAGGATTCCGCCGAGGTTTTAGTGCCCAAGATAGCGTCTTAGACTTGATCAGTCACATTGAACACCAGAGAGCTTTCGGCCTTTCCACCTTAGCCATTTTTCTTGATGTTGCGAAAGCTTACGACAGCGTGCTTCAGAGCTCAATTCTAAACAGTTTGCAAGGCATGGGCATACAGGGCCATATGTTAAGATTCATTTACAAGTTTATAAGTGATCGCGCGGTTTGTGTACGGTTAGGAAGTACGTTAAGCACCGAAAGGGTTCTATCACGAGGTGTGCCTCAACGAAGTGTTCTTTCCCCCACGCTCTTTAACGCCGTAGTGGCTGGCCTACCCGATTCGTTGAAAAAAAGTTGCAGGCAAGTGCGTATGTCAATTTATGCTGACGACATCTGTATTTGGATTACTGGCTACCAACACTAGCGATTAGCCCTTATAGCTCGACAGGCTATACTTTCGGCACAAGCTTACCTTTCTGTCAGTGGACAAATCCGGCTTTATTCTGTTTCCAGGTGTAGGAAGACGTCAAGCGCGGTTGAAGATAGACCTCGGTCACTCTTGCATCCGTCAATTCAACCACGCGCGTTTCCTGGGCGTCATTATTGACTCCCGTCTACAGTGGCGAAGAGCTGTAGACGCGATTGTTTCATCTGTATCTTCTCGTCTCAATGTGATCCGTCAAAATGCACGTGAGCAATGGAGAAACCATCCTTCTTCAATGATCAGACTTCATGAAGCGCTGGTGGTCAGCCGAATAATGTATCAATTACATTTAATTTCCCCCTCGGCATCACAACTTGAGTGTCTCGAAGTTGTCCACAGAAAGGGCCTAAGAAGAGCCATTGGAGTTCCCCAGGCGGCTGCGAATAAGGCAGTACTTCATGAGTCCCTATCGAAACCTCTTAGCCTTATCGCTTCTCAGAGACTATTAATGCATCTTGACCGCTTAGTAGAGACGGTAGCTGGGCGATCCCTTCTCCAGCGGCTCTGCAAGAGATATGAGCCGAAGGCTTACTTGGCACTCAATACTCTTAGTTCTTTAGGCATTAATGTCCGAAGGCAAAGGAAACGATTGAAACCCCCTGGTCTTTTCCGACCCTCGACTGTAAGGTCACAATTCCCCATGTGAGCTCAAAGCGCAGCTCTCCTTTTGCAGCAACGCGTTCGCTTGTACTGGAATACTTGGAAACAGAGTTTGCCTGCCATCTAAAAATTTTCACGGATGGTTCTGTGGACAAGGTCAAACAAGCTAGCGCAGCGGCTTTTTACATTCCTTCTTTGGACTGTATGTGTAGTCCGTACGCTGTACTGCTGTCGTATCCTCCAAAACGGCTGAAAGTGTTGCTATTGAGGCGGCTTTGCGGAAGTTAGGGTCTTGTCCGGCTCAACCTGTTGTCATCCTAACTGATTCAAAATCTGCCCTTCAGAGGTTAGAGCGTGGATTCCCTACTGACGCCTTGTCTCTAACCTCTCTGCGCTTGGTGCAGAATCTGCAAAGCAGAGGCTTTGCTCTACATTTCCAGTGGGTGCCCTCTCACATAGGAGTAAACGGTAATGAGGTGGCAGACAGTCTCGCCCATAAAGCTCTCTCAAGGATTCCATCAAAAAAGTACCTCAAGATGGGAAAAGTCTCTGCAGGAAAATGGTGCTCGACCACTTCAGTGCCCTGTGGAGTGCGTCCCACAAGCCATGTGTGACCAAGGGACTGAGATCTCAGGCGACCCTTCTACATCGAATTCGCACGGCCTCTGCTCGCACTCCTGGGTGGATGCATAAGACCGGCACAGCATCGTCTTCGCTCTGCTCTTTACGTGGTGTGTGCGGGGATATCGAACATTATATTATGTACTGCCCAGAGTACAATGCGGAAAGGCATGTGATGTTCGCTTCCTTCAAGAAGACAGGAACCCGTCACTGCACAGTGCAGGACATTGTCTACCCGAGTGGAAACCAGACATGCAGAAGGGAGGCTGCACGCCTTCTTTTAACATTTCTGCAGAACACGGACCTTGTATTTAAATGGGGACAGCAGGAACGGACTATGGACTACTGTGATTGAATGTGTGCGTAGATGGTGTCTTGCGGAGTGGACTACTTTATACTGTGAGTGAATGTGTGTATGGAGTGTGGCACTACAATCGCTTATGTTCTGCTGTGAATGAATATGTGCATAGATGGTGACTACGGGAGAGAATGTGTGCAATTATAAGAGACTGTGCGCTTAGCGGGGTAGATGCGGCATTGTTAATATCGAAGGGACGCTGCGGTGGAGCAATTGCCGGCAGACAAAGCAAGGCTAACCCCATCTGTAGCATTCAACATCTCAACCTCAACCATCCTGCCACTGCACAAGGACCGTACCGAGGCCGATGTTGCTGGCGTCTGCGTGCAGCTCAGTGTCGGCTGACTCGTCGAAGTGGCCAGGGATGGGCGTACTTTGGAGATGAGTGCGGAGTTTTTCGAAGGCCTGTTGTTGCTCCTGGCCCCAGAAGAATGGTTCGGCATCTTTCGTGAGGCAGGTGAAGGGCTCAGCGATCTGGGAGAAGTTTGGCACAAAACGCCGATAATAGGCGCAGAGACTCAGAAAGCGGCGCACACTTCGCTTATAAGTTGGCCCGGGAAAAGCAGCGACTGCGGTTGTCTTATCGGAGTCAGGGCGTACTCCCTTAGCACTCACGATGTGGCCGAGAAAATTCAACTCCTGGAAAGCGCAGTGACTCTTTTCGGGCTTGAGGGAAAGACCGGACGAACGAATTGCTGAGAACACAGAGCACAGGCGCCTCAGGTGCTCTTCGAATGTGGCGGAGAAGATGACAACGTCATCCAAGTACACTAGGCAGGACTGCCATTTTACATCGGCAAGCCCAGTCTGCATAATCCGCTGCAAGGAGGCAGGGGCCGAGCACAGGCCGGAAGGGAGCAGCCGGAATTCTTACAGACCATCCTCTGTAATAAAGGCGGCCTTTTCCCGGTCGTTTTCGTCCACCTCGTTTTTGCCAATAGCCACTGCGTAAATCTAGTGACGAGATGAACGTGGCGTGGCGTAGCCGGTCCAGGGAGTCATCAAATCAGGGCAGAGGATAAACGTCTTTTCTGGTGACTTTGTTTAGACGTCTGTAATCAATGCAGACAGTAGGGTTCCATTTTTCTTTGCCAATAGAACAACAGGCGACGCCCATGGGCTCGTTGCCGGCTGTATCACGTCGTCCTGGAGCATTTGTTGGACTCGTCGGCAAATAGCATCACGTTCCTTCGAAGGGATCCGATAAGGCGGTTGACGTAACGGTTGCTGGCTTGCGTCGACTTTAGTGCGGTGCTTTGTGAGCGGAGTCTGCTAACCTTGGAGGTCGAGGCAAAACAGTCGCGGAAAGATTCTATAATGCACTACAGACAGCGTTTCTGATTAGAGGGCAGGTTCGGGTTCACGCCGGTTTTTATGGGGCGAGCGAACCGCCTTGGGGATGGCGATCGGGACTGGCGTCGCTGCGAGGTCGAGGGCTGCACGTTATCAGCCAGGTACTGCTCGATATTCCTTGGTCGTTCATCGTAGCGCGGTCGAGGTGCGTCAGGTGAAAACCCCCTTAAACCCATCCTGCGGTAGGTGCAGTGGCGGAGGATATGGCCGGGCTCCCGCAGTGGTAACAGAGCGGCCGATTCTTTGGCCTGCGCCACACGTGCACTTTGCTCATGGGGGGCCTGGACTACTGCGGCACGGAGGGTACTGTTGCTATTGGGAACTGCAGAGGTGGCACAGGAGCGACGGAAGAAAAGGCTCGCATCGCTGGTCCGGGATTTCGTTCTGCGTCACTGTATGTCATAATGGAGAGCGCCGGGTGTAGAGCTGGGGGTGGCTCCACAACTCGTTGGATTTCTTCACGGACCACGTCCGTTACGGCTGCGACGCTGACCTGTGGAGATTCAACCCGAAGTTTCACAGTTTTTTGCGCACAAGGCTTCTTACATTGTCCCGAAGGTCCGCGGCGGGCAGCGACGTATGCGTGTACTGGGAAGCGGCTGCTACAGTAGCCTGACGTCCGTAGTGCGCGACCCGTTCTTGCAGAGAGCGCTCGATACACGTTGCCCCCTCGGTGAAGTCGAGCACTGTTCTTGGCGTGTCGCGGACAAGTCCGGCAAACAGCTGCTCTTTTACGCCGCCCATTTAGTGGCGTACCTTCTTGGCTTCGGGCACAGCAGGGTCGGCCCGATTCAACAGTCGCGTCATGTCCTCTATGAACATCGCGACACTCTCGTCAGGCTGCTGGGATCTCGAGTGCAATGCGATTATAGCTTTCTCTTTTTTTTTCGCTGCTGGTAAATGTCGCTACCAGCTCTCGACGAAAGGCCTCCCAGGTGGTAAAGGTAGGTTCGTGGTTCTCAAACCACGTTTTAGCCGAGTCCTGCAGCCCAAAGTAGACGTTGCGCAATTTGCACTCGCCTTCCCACTCAATGAAACACGCCACTCGGTCGAAGCTGGTCAGCCAGTCTTCGACGTCATCTAACCTCTTTCCGTGGAACAGTGGTGGCGACCAATTTGCGGGAAGGACGAAAAGCGGGACATTCCCGGAATGCTTTACTAATCTAATATTATCCCACTGATAAGCACAACACATGAAAAAGAAAAAATAAATAACGTTCCCCTATGCACCTTGGTTTCGGTGACTGTTGGCTCCCTTCATAAGTATATATATATATATATATATATATATATATATATATATATATATATATATATATATATATATATATATATAAATATATATATATATATATATATATATATATATATATATATATATATATATATATATATATATATATATATTTATATATATATATATATATATATATATATATATATATATATATTAGCAGACACGTTAAATGAAATGAGGGGCCCGTTTGACAAATTTATGAAGAAGCCAACAGTCACCGAAACCAAGGTGCATAGGGGAACGTTAATTAATTTTCTTTATGTGTTATACTTATCAGTGGGATAATAATACTTACATTAATAAATCGCTTAAAGAAAATTACTTATAAAGCAGCAGAAAAAACAACCATGCCGCCGGTGGGATCCGAACCCACGACCTCCGAATATCGCGTCCGGTGCTCTTACCAACTGAGCTACGGCGACGGCTGTCCAATCTGCTGCTCTCGTGGGTATTTATGTTTTTACTGGGTGTAAGCGAGCCTTGAGAGTGCTCACCAGCGCCACCCTCGACCATAGCGGCGGACGTAGCACGTCCTGTAATACCGCGAGTGTGACGTAGAACGTCATCTAACGGCGAGGGCGGAAACCGTGCGAGAGCCCTCTTATGCTACCTATGGCATCAAGACTGCCAGAACCGAGACCCTCGTTAAGCTATTAGCAGACAAGTTAAATGAAATGAGGGGCCCGTTTGACAAATTTATGAAGGGAGCCAACAGTCACCGAAACCAAGGTGCATAGGGGAACGTTAATTAATTTTTTTTATGTGTAATACTTATCAGTGGGATAATAATACTTACATTAATAAATCGCTTAAAGAAAATTACTTATAAAGCAGCAGAAAAAACAAACATGACGCCGGTGGGATCCGAACCCACGACCTCCGAATATCGCGTCCGGTGCTCTTACCAACTGAGCTACGGCGACGGCTGTCCAATCTGCTGCTCTCGTGGGTATTTATGTTTTTACTGGGTGTAAGCGAGCCTTGAGAGTGTTCACCAGCGCCACCCTCGACCATAGCGGCGGACGTAGCACGTGCTGTAATACCGCGAGCGTGACGTAGAACGTCATCTAACGGCGAGGGCGGAAAGCGCGCGAGAGCCCTCTTATGCTACCTATGGCATCAAGACTGCCAGAACCGAGACCCTCGTTAAGCTATTAGCAGACAAGTTAAATGAAATGAGGGGCCCGTTTGACAAATTTATGAAGGGAGCCAAGAGTCACCGAAACTAAGGTGCATAGGGGAACGTTAATTAATTTTTTTTATGTGTTATACTTATCAGTGGGATAATAATACTTACATTAATAAATCGCTTAAAGAAAATTACTTATAAAGCAGCAGATAAAAACAACCATGCCGCCGGTGGGATCCGAACCCACGACCTCCGAATATCGCGTCCGGTGCTCTTACCAACTGAGCTACGGAGACGGCTGTCCAATCTGCTGCTCTCATGGGTATTTATGTTTTTACTGGGTGTAAGCGAGCCTTGAGAGTGTTCACCAGCGCCACCCTCGACCATCCCTTTCGGTGACTGTTGGCTCCCTTCATAAATTTGTCAAACGGGCCCCTCACTTCATTTAACTTGTTGGCTAATCGCTTAACGAGGGTCTCGGTTCTGGCAGTCTTGATACCATAGGTAGCATAAGAGGGCTCTCGCACGGTTTCCGCCCTCGCCGTTAGATGACGTTCTACGTCACGCTCGCGGTATTACAGGACGTGCTACGTCCGCCGCTATGGTCGAGGGTGGCGCTGGTGAACACTCTCAAGGCTCGCTTACACCCAGTAAAAACATAAATACCCACGAGAGCAGCAGATTGGACAGCCGTCGCCGTAGCTCAGTTGGTAAGAGCACCGGACGCGATATTCGGAGGTCGTGGGTTCGGATCCCACCCGGCATGGTTGTTTTTTCTGCTGCTTTATAAGTAATTTCCTTTAAAAAAAATTTAATTGATTGGCAGTAGATATTAAAAAAAGAAACATTCCCCTGTACACCTTGATTTCGGTGACTGCTGGCTTTCTATATATATATATATATTGTAACGGCGAAGATGTGTCAACGCGGTACGCAGGATGCAGGATACAAAAATCACCACTTACGTGTGTGAAATTCTTTTCTAACAGTCCGATCTTCACTTGACTGGAACGTTCCCAGTAACTCGTACTAAGCTGTAAAGGATATGCGCCACAAAGAGGTGCCACTGTTGAAACGGTAATAAACATTCATAAAAACTGCACATTGGAGCAATGTTGAAGTTACGCTGGAAACAATTGCGGAATAGTAACAGTAGTAACTCTCTTGAGCTGAGTCTGGTATGTAAGGTTACTTTCTGGCCCATGTAGGCATATGAGTGGGCTGTAAATTTTGAACAGGTTCTCAAGAAGCATGTTTCTGGTACAGACTGCCGATTTTGTGATCTAAATTTTTTTTTTCTTTTCTATTCGGGCTGCGCGTTCACCACTGATAAGTGCTAAAAAACTCCTGAGGTCGAGTCCATTGAGTTCTTTTCCGCAAGCTCTAGAGAAATGTTGCCATATTCAGCATTGAAAAGTTTTGGGATGCACACAGCTCCCTGCGAATATGGTTAAGGGGATGTTGAGCCCTAAGGCTGTAAGTGGGCTATGAGCACCAATATAGTTTTGGGCTGCAGATTAATTCCATCCACTGGCACTCGTCTAACGTATATTGATACCGCACATCTTGAAGGTGTCTTGACAATTCCGGCTCAATCGAAATACCTGTGCCGCAGCTCGAATTCGACAATGCCATCGCACAACAGCCGACTGTCACTGCAAAGCACCCTCGCACAGAATGGCAACACAAAGGCTGCCGAGGAAAATACGTTGAGAGGGAGACAAATAAAGCAACACAGGACTCTTGAATGGGGGTTAATTGTTGCAAGGAGACTCATACATTTAGGTTTTACTTTATAAACGCTTATTTGCCCATGGATATCAATGAAGTCAAAGTGGATGGCAATGAAGTCAAAGTGGTTTTTCGTCTTTTACACAGGACAATAACACTTCATGAATGGGATGGACTACCGGTTAAAATTCGAGGTAAGTTTTTTTTGTTTATCACAGGAGAAAAACCATTATGAATGGCACAGCCATAATGAAAACTAAGATTGTGTTACACAAGGAAAACTCCCTCATTAATGTTGCAGCCTACCAAAAAGAATCAGAAATAAGTTTTTGTTATTTCACAAAGCGGAGAATGCTTCCGAGAAACGAAAATGCTTTTCCATTCTCGGTGACCTCTCTACAATCTCGGGGACGCATTATTTAACCCACGGCTGCTATGCAGGTCACCCGAGTTGCGAGTTCACCCGACTTTCCGCGACAACGATCCGTGAATAAAGATAGCACAGAAGGCGCAAAAGCACCACACAATAAAATGTCGAGAAAATCCATGTACGTTAACCAAAGCGCACAACGCATTACATGCCAACGATTCCATTAACACGAAACTGGTTAATGCAAAGCGCTAGTGCTGCTTATTGTTATCAACACCACCATCATCACCAGCAGCAGCCTGACTAAGCCCACAGCAGGGCATCTTCTATGTTTGCCCCATTGACCCCCTCGTAATATCGTGACTTACCAGCCGGAGCTGGTTTTTTCTCGCCTGTGACCGGCGCGGCTGGCAGTGCACGTGATGCCGAAAAGAACGAAGTGCCCACAGCACACGCGCGGTAGAACGTTCGCGACGTTGGCCAGGGCCGGACGCTGCTGCCTCATCTTCGGCAGCCCTCAATAAATGTGGCCGCGGTCGCCTTTCTGGGCGCTCCGCATTACGGTGACTCGCAGAGCCGCACCTTCTCCCGCGGCTGCGTTCCTGGATGGCGGGCTAACCGGACCAGTCTTCGACTCGCCTATTCCGGCGCTCCGTCCTCAAGGCGTCGGCATGCGCGCGCCCCAAGCAGCACAGGT
This sequence comes from Amblyomma americanum, assembly GCA_030143305.2. Classification (NCBI taxonomy): domain Eukaryota; kingdom Metazoa; phylum Arthropoda; class Arachnida; order Ixodida; family Ixodidae; genus Amblyomma; species Amblyomma americanum. The sequence continues at coordinate 125,510 of JARKHS020001360.1, read as the reverse complement.
CATCGGTCCAATATTGCAACACGATGGTCCCATCCTGGTTCTTTGTAGGGCCAGCTTTGCTATAGAGTTCCAATGTTGGGCCAATTACTCGTGCGGCTTTCGCAGGTAGTTCGCTCAGTCCGAGGCTGAGCTGTACCTGAACGGCGTCACCATGCAGCCGTTCAAACACGCAGTCCTCTGCGATATCCTCCCGCCCGACCTGCTGCGGCGACTCGCCTTCCCTGCCCTGCGCAGCCGGCCGTACTTCGAGCTGCGCGCTGCCATTCTGGCGGACATCGGCGTCTCCTCCTGCCCTCTGCCGCTCTACGACGCTGCAGACCCGCTTTCGCCGCCGCAAGCAGCTGGCCCAGCACCAGCCTCGCTTTCGCCCACGCAGCCTTCGTCACAGCACTGCCCGCCTCTGCAGCCTCTGGCCGCCTCCCCGCCATTCCAGCTCAGCGTCTCCGGCCCAGCCATTCATCTTCACGGCACACGAGGTAGGCTCAACATCAGCTTTTCCGCAAGTCCTGCTCCTACAACTGCCTTCTCTGCTTCTTTGGGCGCGCCTCATTACAACAGTTCCCACCCAGAGACACATTCAGCCCAATCCTAACCACCTCGCCCACCACTGCCGTTATCGCCACAGCCTCCTGACAAGGAACGCTCTGTGACCGTATGCGTGTCGCGATTTTCGACATCCCCGTTTGCCCCGTCACAGCCACAAACAGCTCAATAGGCCTCTGCAGCGACGTCAATGCCGCGGCCAGGTCATGCTAAAGAGCTCTCGGCAAAACCCAAGCCTGCTAGCCACACCCCCAGCCCCTCCAAAGATCCGAAATGCAGTCAAAGTCACACGAAGCACGATGAGACGGCCAAACTGGTAAAAACGGCACCAACCATGGCGATAGTCACCAGCTCTACTTTGCCTTACAAGGACCTGAACTGATGCCAGCTCCTGTCCTACAGCCAAACCAGGCCCTTGATGCGGATTCTTGCTCCCAGCGTTGTTAGAATATTCAAAGACGCCTGCCACAACTTGCTCGGCCACCGCCAAATGCAAGTTCGAGGGGAGCCCACCGCACACAACCTCTCGTCCACAGCATACTTCGGTTACACCCGCACTTCAGATTTATAAGCTGCCATCTAGCACGATGCCTAGGTTGACCAGGACCGTATAAGCGTCCCCGGTTGCTGTCACGCTACCGCGGCCACCTCGGATTTCCGCTACCTCACCGACGAGCTCCTTCATGCACGGCTCAGCGACAGTGGCAAGGGCGCCCCCCCTGCGGCCACCCGTCACCTTCAAGCCTATCACGCCTGGTTGTGCGCGTGACCCGGCAGCCACATGCAGTCCACCTCAGCCGTTTCCCTGCCACGTACCTCGCTGTGCCTCCCATAGCCGCCCGCCTGGGTGTCAGACCAATGCGCCCGGCAGCAGTTACAAGAATCTTACGACCCGCATCACGCCTAGCTGTGCTCAAATGCCACTACGCGTCTCTTGACGCCCTCTGAAAGGTCGGCAGCAGCGGCACAGCCAGGGTCGCCCGCCTGAGCCGCGCCTTCGGACCCCGGACACCCTGCACGATTCTTTGACGACTTGACCAGCAGTTTGTTACCACCGCTTTGTGCATCACGTGCCTGCTCCTCCATGTGCCCATTGATTGTCTAGGGGGGGGGGGGGGGGATCCTTGTAGTCACCCGAGCGGCTGGCAGTGCACGTGATGCCGAAGAAAACGAAGTGCCCACAGCACGCGCGGAGTAGAACGCTTGGGACCTCGGCCAGGGCCGGACGCTGCCGCCGCCACTCCGCTGCTGCCTCATCTCCGGCAACCGTCTATAAAAGTGGCCGCGGACGCCATCCTGGACGAGCTCTGCATATCTTATCTATTTGCGCACTCACAGAAAACAATTTGCTACGCCTTTTTAGGGCCTGTCAGAGGCTAACCTGTTTCGCTCGTTATCTCTCTGTCCCTCTTGAAGCCGAGCAGTGCACCCGTAGGGCATTCTTTGGTCAACCCTTTCGCCTCTTTCCTAGACTACACAGTCATTCCAACTGAAAGAACTTTGGGCGGCACTCTATAACTACCGATTTCAATTTTCATTTCATTTCACAGCGGAGTCAATGTGACGAAAGCAACAGCATCTGGGAAAGCAAATGGCAGCTCACAGACATAGCCGATCTTGTCGTGGGGGCATAGCTGAGCAGCCTCGTGCCACCGCATCCACTCTGGCCAAATTGCAAAAAGCACGCTCTGCCTATTCGGCGCTCTAACGACGCCCACTTTTTTGCCGAGACTGAACTAGTGGCTATAAAGGTCGTCAGGCGTGTCTCAGAAGTTGTCATCCTCCGTGAGCCGTGGGCGTTCTCGACGCTCAGCCAGTGCGAAACAGACTCAGGGTGTGTTTATGCAATCAGGTGGCATCACGTGCATGTTTGTATCACGGTCAGCGTGACGTCTGCTCTAACGCCCTAAGGTAATGGGAGCAACGACCCCTAATAGACGAATAATTGTATGGTAAAGAAATGCATCGCTAGAGAAAACGATCCCTGAGATACAATACTGATAGAGAATGGCGCATGCTCCGCACCACCGTTCGTCATCCTCCTCATCCGTGGCTAACGCCATGCTAGTGGCTGAAGAAATGTTAAAACACAGTTTTGCCGTCCATTCCATGGTTCTCATGCAGGTCAGTGAATTTTTATTTTACCGCAGTCCAAGACAAACAACGAACGGCAGTTGACGTGTTATGTGTTTTGGACAATGACACACAGGTTCATCAACGATAACATCTGTTATACCTGTCATGTTCTGAGCGCCCAGTTTACTTAAATTGATAAAGCGAGTTTGTGTAGCCCCACAATTTTGAACCCCACAACTTCTGTGAGCAAGGCATTGCTGTACACGGGAAGCACGTTGGTCTTGGCCCAACCTTAGCGTGTACGCGCATCATGATTTCATGCCATCCGTGGTGTATGATGTCAGGTTTTGATCTAAATTCAAAATCGGGAAAATTTGTGCATTATGAAAGCTACCGAACGGATTCACGAGGGTGGAAACTTGGGCGAGTCGGTAACGATGATCCATGGTATATGGGGAGCGCAAAAACGGCACAAGGGACACAGAAAGACGGACAACACAGGCGCTAACTTCCGACTGAAAGAAACCTAGGCGATAAAGACGAACGTGGACCGTGAGGGGAACCAGGCGCATGCGCTCGGAAAGATAAATAAAACCAGGTGAACGAGGAACACCGGACATGCACGACTCAGTTAATCTTTAAAAAGGCCAGCTGTCTTTTCGACAGGGAGATAGACGGCTTGCTGACACATTTGTCTTGCAATGCAGCGATGCGAGCTGCTTCTATAATCTCGCGAGTTAACTGATACCGGTGTCTGGCGACGATCGAGCACTTGTCCAGATATGGCACACAACCACATTCCTTACAGTGTAAAGCCAGATTGCTGCCAGTAAATGTTCTCAAATTATAATTGTGTTCGCGAAGTCTCTCATTTAAGCACCGACCAGACTGACCAACATAACGCTTGCCACAAGTGAGAGGGATGTCGTAAACAACGCCTTCAGTGCATTTCACGAATTTCTGTCTGTGCTTAATGGTGCACTGCATCTTTTGGGGACGTTTATCGGCGGGAAAAGTTTTTTTTTATCTCCGCTCCACTTTCATTAACTGGCAAGGCGACGCTCACATTCAGAAACAGAGAATATGCATTGGGTCTTGTCTGGCCCTGTACTTAGTGACCTGTATTTAGCCCATCTTGACAGGAGTCTCCAAGAGAGGCCAGCCCTCATGTAGTCAGGATTTTTTGTTTTGTTGAAGATTTCTTTTTTCTGGTTGAGTGTACGCCATCGTGCCTAGAGCAGGTTGCATCCGGTATTTTAGCTAATGTACAAGAGTGTTTTTCACCGCTGCTATTGACTAACGAAATGCCTACCAACAACGAAATTCGCTTCCTTGATATCCGGTTTAAATTCCAAGAAGACCATGTGTGTTGGAGCTATTCACCTCGAGCCAACAAACCTTTACTTCCCTACACACCTGCCCATTCATAACTCGTTAAAAGAGGCATTATTAATTTATGCTTGAACAACGCTCTAGAAAAGTCATGCCCCCATCTCATAAGCGAGAGCTTTCATGAACAAATCGCAAGGTTCCATCAAGCAGGCTACCCAGCTGATATTTGTGTTTCTGTCGCCGAACAAATACTGAAGAAGATGCGCTACGAAAGCCTACTACCGTCCGGGCCCTCAGAAAGAAAGAAGGAGAAAATTGCTGTTATTCCTTACATCCATTGCCTGTCCCATAACCTCAAGAAAATTGGAACAAAAGCTAATGTTCGTGTCGTTTTTTCTGCCCCTGACAAACTAAGACAATATCCAAAAAAACTTTTCCCGCCGATAAACGTCCCCAAAAGATGCAGTGCACCATTAAGCACAGACAGAAATTCGTGAAATGCACTGAAGGCATTGTTTACGACATCCTTCTCACTTGTGGCAAGCGTTATGTTGGTCAGTCTGGTCGGTGCTTAAATGAGAGATTTCGCGAACACAATTATAATTTGAGAACATTTACTGGCAGCAATCTGGCTTTACACTGTAAGGAATGTGGTTGCGTGCCATATCTGGACAAGTGCTCGATCGTCGCCAGACACCGGTATCAGTTCACTCGCCAGATTATAGAAGCAGCTCGCATCGCTGCCTTGCAAGACAAATGTGTCAGCAAGCCGTCTATCTCCCTGTCGAAAAGAGAGCTGGCCTTCTTAAAGATTAACTGAGCCGTGAATGTCCGTTATTCCTCGTTCATCTGGTTTTCTTTATCCTTCCGAGCGCATGCGCCTGGTTCCCCTCACGGTCCACGTTCGTTTTGGTCGCCTAGGTTTCTTTCAGTCGGAAGTTAGCGCCTGTGTTGCCCGTCTTTCTTTGTCACTTGTGCCGTTTTTGCGCTTCCCATATACCATGGAACTACCGAACTGAACACGGCCCAGTCATGACGGCGGGAGCAGAAACAATATAAGCTTAGGCCATCGCTTCGATTGGCAGCAAAGGTCAATATGACCAACTGGAGCCGTTTAATGATCCAACCGACGAAAATTTCCGGTGTTATTTTCGTCTGCGTCAAACGTCGGTGCTCTGGCTGCGAGATGAGCTAAGCGCCGACACGGGTCTGCAGAGAGTGCCTGACTGCGCTCAATGCCGTACGGTTGAAGAGCAAGGCTTCTGTGGTGAACTGTTTTACAGAATTGGCTGTTTACTCGGAAGCGTCGGCTCAGACCCAAAGACTGAGCATCATCATACCAATGTGAGTCGCTGCATACTGGACGTCTTAGACAGACTTTGCAGAGGTAGTGGCTCGCGCTTCACAAAACTAAGACCAAGCGTGCTCATATTATAACGCGGGTTTCTTTCTTTGCGATAGCATCACGGACGTCATGGTGTGTGTCGATGTCACATAGAAAGGACAAAACGCTTATATAGAGCACGCTCTAGATGTGTTTCGGGCTTAACACGTGATACCTACCGGTAATAATTGGTTAAAATTGCTTTAATATAAGTACGGGCAGCTGAACGCATGATTTGATGGTCATCATAAGGGAGGATTTTTGGGATAGTTGGTTCATGATTCAAGACTGAAAACGGCGCAAAAAACGGGACAAGGTGGAGAGAAGCAACACACACAGCACCGAACTTAAAACTGTGTGTATTTTATGCGAAAGCGCAATAAATACAGGAACTACACATAAAGACTAAAAGAACACCATGATATAAGATTGATACCATTGCAGGTCAATATCTAAAAAGGCTATCTCCTTTCTCGTTAAGCGAAGAGACGGCACGCTAAAGCACTTGTCACCTCTCGTGTGGATGACGAAAGCTTTGTTCAATTCTCGTTTTTGTTTGCTTGCGTACGTGCGTAACACTTTGCTTTTGTTGAACTGGGGAGTTCATTTGCATGTTGTCACATGCTTGGCGAGTGTGATCCCTCTGCCTACTCTCACATCATTAGCGTGCTCTCTTAATATGTCATTTAAGCAACGGCCAGTAGGGCCAACATAAGTGGCCCCGCATGACAGAGGGATTTCGTAGATCACCTTGCTTTGGCAGTCAACATATTGCGTCACGTGCTTAGTGCTGCACGATTCTCGCTTTTTCTCTACCCCGTTTACTTTCCTTCACAACCTGCGGAATTTGTTGGGTGCCGAAAACACTGCACGCACAGCGCCTCGTCCCGCAATTGTTTTGCAGCCGATGACTAACGCCATGGACGTATCAGATGGCCGCTGTCTTAACCGAACTTCGCTCAGGCTGTTTGGATTCGGCTGGTCTACGCAGTTCATTCAAAAGATGGTGGGCAACGCTATTGATCATCATCAACAGGCCATCATGAACGCGCTTTAGATGTGCGCTGCGTTGTTCGCCGCTCACCGCGTGATTCCTGCCTCCCCGCACGGCCCCACAGCGCCCGAACAAGACGAGCGGGAGGCTCTGCCGTCACACGCCATCTGTTGGGGCAGTGGCGTACATTGTGAGGAGGAGGAGGGGGGATTTTTCGCTCATGGCTGACGACGGCTACATTGGTTTTTCTGCAACACGGGGCGCTTAACGCTTTCGCGTTAAAATATGAGCCACGTGACAGGATGAAGCAAAACCTGGAGTGATGATGTCACACAGGAGCTCAGTCTCAATTGCTGCCACGTGCAGACATGAGAGAGGAGGAATGATGGAAAAACACGCGTGGTAGAAAAACCGCGTCCGTCGAAGCGACGGCGCTAGTTTGGGGAACAGATATCGCAGGTAGGAGCAAAATCACAGCGATGTCATCACTGATTGACTTCGGTGTGGTAGCACTATTCGCAATAGACTCACCAAACGTTTGAGCAACCGTTCGTCCTACAGCATTCCGGGTGCGTCAAAGCACTTCTCTTTGCATATAGCATTTATGTTTTTGCCAGGTTGGAGGCTATCGTGCGGCAGGGGTTCACCGAGATGTCTAGATATGAACTTGGAGGCTAGCTTGCGACAGAGGTTCCGACCGATGACATCTGCACATTCAGTTGCTTTCTTTAAGGCGCAGTTGAGGTGTCCACCGTCATGTCATGATCTGAGAACTACTGAGTCCTTTGATTTCCTCAAAAACATTTCCTTTCTTCAAAACACAATTTTCGCAATCCTACACGTAAGCAGACTTAAGCTTGCGGCTTGCTGCCCGTTCGTTCGGCGCGGAAGCTATGCTAGAGTTCGTGGCATCGGGTTTGTCGAAAACGATGTGCTGACGAACTACGACTGCAACTTGAGTCCCGCGCGTTTTGACAGGTCGCGTGGCAGCGCTTCTACGTGGTTTGCCGCTCCGCGCGTCCGTTTCACCGTACATAGCAGAGCAATTTGTGTAAAGGGGAAGGCGTCGCGCCGAACGGGCGATGGCGTTCCCTGGTCTCCTTGGCAGTGCTGCAACAAGCTGTCGCGTTCCACTTTTAAAGGCGAAGCTTAAGCGTCCTCCAATTTTTGCGGTATGGAATGAGAAGCATGAGGTACCAACCTGCCCGACAATATTTAGAAAGTATATGTATGTGTCCTCTCAAAATTGCTTGTTAAAATCTTGGAGGAGCATTCAAAGATCGCATAAGCACACAATACATTGAAAACCACTCGAAAACGTTCCACTACTGTTAGCAATATTTTTGATACCAACTTTCTGGCTATGTTCACTGGCACTGCAGCTTCTTTTCCTCTATAGCATTTCGTAACCCGCCACCAAACGCCTCATTGCTTTGGATGCCGGCACAGGGGAGCCAGCCTCCCAGACGCTAGAGGAGCATTCACTCGGTCGGTACAAGCGCTACTTGGCCTTGTGGGCAGTCAGAAACAGGTGACGGAAGGCAAGCAGGCAAGGAGGGAGAAATATACAGGATAGAGAACCTCACTGATCCTAAGCTCTGGTGCCGGAAACTGTAGCTTCTTCCAGAGGTTTGTGCCGGCCGGTGAAACAATTCATTTCAGTCAGTAGCCAACTCTCTCGAACAAATTGCGCTTTAGGAGGAAGGGGAGGTGGCTCCCGTGGACATTTCCTTCTACAATAATTTTATTATGATCAGAAAAAACTCGCAATTGGAAGTAGTAAATGCTGAGGTAAAAGAGATCTCAGAGAGCAATATGCCAAATTTCAGTTTGGCCAGGTAATTCTTTTCTCCATCGTCTGCGCCGAATACGTTGTTGCTCTTCTTGCAATGCGCGCCGGGCTCTCGCCAGTTCGTGCTCATTTGTATGGGCTGTAGAAGTAGCGCGCATAAAACACATAATATAAGATGATGGAGCGCACGGAGTTAGAACTTTGGGGAGGGTTAAAGGGGGGAGGGGGGCTCAGAGGTCGTCTAGGTCTATGAATACGTGGACTATAAAGGTGCGTGCAGCTCACGCACAGTGCGCACATCACATTTTGTGATCGTTTTATCCTAAGCATTAAGACTGAAGGGAAAAGGCTCAAGCATTATTTAACGTTTTTTGTTGCGCGCTCTCAAAGACAAGAATGCTCCCAAGTTAGGTCAGTCAGTTTAATTCACCTGTCCAGAGGAACAGCAGTGCCTTGATAATGTTAGTAGTCCGTCAGGCCCTCCATCTTGCTGACCGCGCTGTGAACGACTGATCATCAGAGAGCCATTTTTGTCTATTTTAAGTGCCAAGAACGTCAGTAAAAAACTGGGGCTGCATTTCGTATCTCACAAGGAACCGAGCGTGGGATAGTTCTTTTTATTATTTTAATCGCGAAAAGTATCTGTGGTCGTGAACGCCTGAATTTTAGCATGTCGTGGTGAAAGAAGCAGCTCAAGGCATTGCTAGATTCACTGACGCGAAAACTGTCCTCAATGGTTATCGTTTAGAAACTGGCTTTAGGCCCAAGCCCCGGATGTGTCTGGCCTCAGTGGTCTCCACCAGAGGCAGCACCCATCTACGTTACCTCCGTCACGTGGAAAGCAGGAAACCCTTCGAGCATGTTATCACGACGGCATTTTCTGAAGCAAGCAGCATGTGTGGACGGAAACAACTGAGCCGCATCACAGCACAGAAGTGGCGCTGCTTCACTTCCTCTTTAAGCTGTGACCGACGCCTTGGCTGCGCTGCTGTTGCGATATGGGTGCAATCAACATTCAGGCGAGAAGAATTTCCCCTCCTCTGGAACCGGCTCAACAGTGTCTTAACAAAGCGAGATGACAGCTCTCCAAGCTATCATTCGATTTTAGTACGTAGCGTAGTCCACACAAGGCTACTTTAGCAGCAGTTAAAAGTTCATAAGTCATGAAAAGACCACAATTACTAACCCAGCAGGAGCTCCAGATCAAAGACGCAAGCGCCAAAGCCTGGAAGTGCTAGCATCTCTTCTGGGCCAGCTCTCAAGATACTTCGAAATCAGGATGCGAAAGTGAACCTGACAGTCTCTAAGGTGCAATGACGCATATGGAAAGACGGCGTAATCTGTGGCGCATAAGTTGAGCTAAACAGACGGTGAAGATATGAAAATGAATGATGTATTTTCCATTATTAGGCAGTTACGCTAGCCAACCACTCCTCTCACTCTGCTCGCGTCAAGGTTTCTTTAGCCTCTCTTTAAAATAGAATGATTCGTCGGATGGCCGTCAGTGCCTCATAAGATCCCCTTTCGCAGTCGCAACTGTTTACCTCATATTATTTCATTGTCCTCACAACCCGCTCTATTTGAAATTATAATCTGCATGGTACAGCAAAGTAATTTCACCAGAGGCTAATCTTTTTTACACCCTATCTTGCAAGTTAGATCTGCAATTTTTATTCCACAACAAACACTTATTATGAACAACACAAATTAAGGCCTCTTACTTACAGCTGTCAAGTTTTTCGTGAATTCAACAATAGAGTCTGTCAAATTGCTTATGTCTTCTTGGCTGGCATCGGGGTTTATGAGTTCAATTGCTTCTTGAATGACACGTTTCACATGTTTAACACTGTTGACACTGTATTTGTATGGCAAGCCTTCATAAATCTGGAACATTGAAGGCCATCTCGTAAGTGTTTCGCGATCGTATATACAAAGGATGTTTGAAATGAAAGCTATCAAATCAGTAATATTGGTGTTTTCAATATACACATTTATTACCATCATGATCAGCTAAAGTTAAACCAAAACTTGGAATAAGGCCTCTTCTGCTGGTATTCAATTCATTTTGTAGTGCTAGTTTACTTAAAAAGCTAGTGAGCTAGCATCGTTTCGAAAGTGTCAGTCGACAAGGCAGCCGATGTGATATTTAGTTTTCTCTAGTCCAGTGAAAGCTGCTCATTCATTTGTAACACTCTAATGATGTTGACGACAACCTAAATCACTCTGAAATAGTCAGTAGGTTAAAAGCATAGTTTATTCCTGTATTTCCACTGCAATTATTTATGCAAATTTATAGTAGGAGTAATATAGCTTTTCATAAACTTACTACTACTATTTGCTTCCTCGAAGATGTTCTGATGGCAACGTCAAATAGTGGAAAAACGCTAAGATTACTCAGCAGTTCATTGCTGTTTGACCACTTTACATCGTTGGTCGAGTTAGGTAGAAGGGGCCATTGGGAAAATCCAGCATTTACGAGCACTTGTATGAATCCATCACGTTGGTTGGTCTCGTTTGGGAATCCTAAAAGGAAGCGTGAATTAATGAAGCGGCAATCGTTTTGTAGAAGTAGGGCCACAATTCTTAATGCAAACAACATTCTGCGGGTCCCTAATATTTCAGTGGACCGCAAAACCAAGCATAACAATGTAATTGTTCATGATTGGCTCCATGATATCATCAACGCACAAAAGTTTCTGGAATTAAACAGTACTGTTATGATGACAGCATAACTTAAGTAAGAAAAACGATTTGTCGTACCACTGCTTCATTGCTCGGCCGAACTACTACGTTCACTGACACGAGATGACGGTTATTTAAAGCATGCATATCTACCCTGATCACATACCGATGCAACTTTGGAAGAAGGCTCCGGCTTTGTGAGCTAGAGTTTGGTTGTGGGTGACGATCTTCATATTTTTCATGATACCTGCATAGAAACAGTTCAAGTCCTGTTTTTTAAACGGATTCCCGCATTTCTTTACAGGTTTATTTCTGTTTTATTGTGGAAATTTTACATGCAAGGTATAACGTCACGAAGGTGAAAGTAGACAATGAGCATCACTAAGAATTAATTGAATAGTTATTTAATTGGAAAATAGGACAACTTCAAATCATGTTTCTTCTTTGCAGAAGTCAGATATATAACTCCGTCTGACTCTATTTAAAAACTTGCCACAAGACAACGACGAAGACATTCAAGAAGCACACAACAGAACAGGTGGACGCCAACTGGATGTTTATTGCATTTAGAGATGAAAGGAAGGAAACAGTATCAGTATTCCGTCGCTGCATTTATATTGGAAAGAAATCGAGCATTTGTATTCTTGTTTACGCCCTGTACACTTGCGTTAGTCACTCATGCTGCCTTTTAAAATTTACCGCCCCTTATTTGGTTGATTTATTACTTCTTTTTCTGAAGTAAACAACCAATTGATGTCCTGTGGTTCTCACGTGTGCTTCTTCAATGTATTCGTTCTTTTACGCTCATACAACGCATGTATGATGAATTACCAGCTCAGGCAACTTTCCGCAGAAAAAGCACATTTAGGCCACAGAAAATAGAATTTCAGAATAGTATGACATTTTCCGCCAGTTCAATAAACCTTGTGGCGGCAATGCGGAAAATGACCACCTGTGCGCTGCGCTAACCTCAATCTTTCGCGTGAGCAACTGTCTTGCCGTCACCAGAGTCATCAGGAAAGATGCCGGGTTTTCGCAATGCCAGTTTTTGGCTTCGCGCTGACGCGTTCTTTATAAAGGAGTCGCTTTAAGTCAACCTTCGCTTTGCCATTTTACCGCAGTAAATAATTAATTCAGGTCAATTCAGGCACTCAGTCGTTCTTTCAATTTCACAAATAACAAATGAGTGAGATTGTATTTCTTCTCTAATAGATCGGTATGCGGCCGCCGTAGACGAATTTGGGCTCAGCAACGAAGGAAAGTGCAGGTCACTAAGAAGTACCGAGTTTATTACAGTGTTATAGGCATACTGGAGAAACAGTAGCTGTTTAGCGCAACACCTTTGAGTCAAGAAAAAGGGCATGCACCTCCGTGCAGGCTATAGGTAGCGCTGCATTTGTTGATTATCAAATATCTCATCTCAAGGCGCAGACAGGGAATTCAGTGCCACCGGCTGTGACCTTGTTACAGTGGGAAACATTCATCTATTACCAAATACGCCGCACAGCGACTATAGTCCTGTATAGCCAGAGTATCAGAATCCTTATTATGAAGAGTTTCAATTGGGGGACCCGACGTTTTCGCACTATTCACAGTGTGTTTAAAGGAGCTATTGAGAGATCTCTATCGAAAGTGTTGGAGGTGAGAGCTAACAGGGGATACATCGGTCAGTTCTGATTGGCTGAGAATATTGCCTTGTTACGTAACTCAGGCATAACTGCAAGCCATAATCAACGTCTTTAGAGGCAAGGCAGAACTCTGGGTTTCAAAACATTATTCAGAAAACTTTTGTAATGTTTACTCGTTAAGACGAAAAGCCGAAAGCACGCAGCTTTACCACTTTATTTATGATGAGAGATGCTCTCACACTGATCGGGGTTGTTCGAGGCTGTTGTAGGCTATTACCGCGGCTTATCTCGAAAGTTCTCCGTCAACTACAAACTGAGTGACGACGAGAACGCCTGTGACAGTTTTTCTTGACGAGTGTAGAGCGCGTTTGTCTCTTTGTTGTTCATTGCTTGTAGGCACCGGTCAGCAAAACAAAGAACTTCCGCTGGACTGCTGTCGCCAGTACGATAAGGTGCTGCATCATCTGAAGGTGCTGAAGGTACTGCATCAATTAACCTATCGTGCTTAAGAAGATCGAGTCTGACCCTCAGTGCTCGTCTCTCACCTTCTCTCACTTCGATTAACGATTGGATCAGTTTGATCGGATGGCAGCGATCAACAGATGCGATGATCATACCAAACTGCGTTAAGCCTGCTTTGCTTGGCATGGCGCAGCATGAAGATTGTTCGAAAATAATGAAAATTATAGAAATAAAAGTAAGAATAAAAGAAAGAATTCTTGAAGACGTTTGATAACATCCTCCCTAAGGAAAGGCCCGGATCCATGCTCCAGACGCGAATTGAAAACTCAAATGAAAGCCTTCCGGCATACGCTGAGGATATGAAACGCCTTTTACGGCCAGCCAATCCTGACAGTACTGAAGGAGAGGAGGGCATCTTGCTGATGTGCGGAGTAAAGGATAAGCGGCTCACAGGCCTTATACGGAATGTTCCGAAAACAGCTGCTGAATTAGTGCATGGAGCTTCTGCCATTGAGAACACTATCGACGCACGGATCAGCCAGTAAGTTCTACCGGCAGACCACTCATACCAACCATTTGCAAGTGTGGAACACCTGCTTGATGTTATGTGTGAGACTGGGACCAGATGCGTGGAATGCTACACTCATCCTCTGACCAGGCTAAAGTAGTAAACTTTACAGACATCATCTGCGTAAAAGCCATAACTTGAGTACCGCAGTGCACAATCCTACGCCCCGTCCAGATCTCTCTACACGACGCGAGCCAGGTGTGCTAGAATGGCACCCCATAGCAGTCGCCCGCGCAACCCAGCAGCTCCGCTCCAGCCTCAGAAATTGCGATGCCTAGCGTACCCGTGACAACCTCCCGCTCGGCTTTCATTTTAAGGAGGCCGGTCATATACTACGATATTGTATATACAAGCGCGTGGGCCTCCGTGGCTTTTCCTGCGATGCTACTCGGCCGCGACCCGTAACCGACTAAGGAAGTCGAATAATACTTCCGCCACGCGCCGTACTCGCCAACCATCAGTGGAGGTTATCGTCACCCTCCTGCTTCGTTTCGCCAAGTCGCAGTTACGTGATGGCTACTCAAGGAAGATCCGCCAGCACCGTAGGGGAAATTAAAAAGAGCAATATTTTGAGGTGAGGTTACTTTTTGGCTCGGACCGCAGCGATGGCCAAGTGGTTGAGCATCCGCCTCGCATACGGGACGTGCGGGGTTCGATTCCCAGTGCCGCTGGGTACCCACCGGTGATACAATGGGTACAAGCTTTCCACTGCCATGGTGGTCGGCCTATTTATGGTTAAATGCTTAGGAAATAGGCCTTTGACCCCACCTCGAGAAAAAGAAAATACCTTGTGTCATGGCGCTCTTTGGCCATAGATGCCTTTGCGCCATAAATATCCATAATCATCAGGTTACTTTATAGCAAAATACTGAACGTACTCCAACGATGAATAAGTGCTACCACGCTGCATCCAGAACAAGCATCACTGACACTAAGTGATTCAATATTGCGATCATCACTCTTCCGAAAATAAATGACAGCGACAAACCGCAGTCACAGTATTCGACGAAGCCCTGACCCGACTCCATGACCAACCTATATTGCTAGAACTTGAACCTCCCACTTTAAAATCACTGTAAATGGTCAAACGGTTAACGCCTTCGTTGCCAGAGGTAGATTACTCAATCATCAATGAAGAGTTCGCGACTCAGCTGAAGAACTTTATGACCTCATGGGACGCCCCATAAATCCGTATCACGGGAGACGGTCACCTTTTTACGCCAGCGCGATGAAGAACAATAAAGCTAATGGTCAATATAAATACTTATCTTGCTAGAATCTTACTATTGCCGCAGTGTTCGGGGGACGTAATCCTGGGCATCAGCATCCTGACTGAACACCAAGCCATCATCTAACTTTATTCAAGCTCATCACGCTTTTGAAGGACGAAGCGATAAGTTCAAAGAATGCGCAAGACGGTCATGTTGCCCTCAATGCCCTAAAGACAATGTTAGCATCCGACTCAGTTCAAACATCATGGTCTCGCAGGACTCGCTAATACCAAGAAGTTAGAGGGTGTCATCAGAAGTAATACTCACTTCTTCTAGACCTCAGTTGGCACCACAAGTGGCATCGTTCGCTGCGGAAAAGAAGAGCTAAGTGCTCATTACCAACTTGCGCAAAAAAAATTCAGTGCTTATCATATGCACTGTATAATAAGCCTTCGGCTTCAGAGCCTCTAGCGGTTAGCATTCAAGGAAGAAGACGACGGCAACCAGTGGAACGCTCGAACAGTCATGTGCCATGTGCCATTGTATGAGGGTAACAACAACATCATGTGTGCGCTTGAAAGCAATACTGATCGCAGCCTGTTCTGCCAAAAGACTGCGACGCAGCGTCCCGTCCGACGACCTTTCCTTCAAGTGGTGGAGGTGCACGGTTTGGATTCCCGTACATCTGACACGGTGCCCCAAAAAGTTGCTCAGTGATAGAAGTCGCGCTTTCCTCACCGACATTGTAAAGGCTGCACTTCAGGAATACAACATCCTTCACCGCACCGCCTTAGCATACTACCCGCATACAAATGGCATGGTTGAGCGCTTTAATCGCACCCTCGGCGATATGATGGCCATGTATGTTTATTCCGGTCACTGCAACTGACACCACCGTCTACCATTACTCACATATGCTAAAACTGCTACTCTAGTCACCACTGGAATTCCTCCATACATTCTCATGTTCAGTCGTGAGCGTTCTTTTACATCGGGCACAGTTCTGCTATACCTACCCGATGCTTTGAATATCGAACTATTTCTCAAGGCGCAACATCTACCGAAAAGCATACTGCCAGCTCACCCGCTCTTTTCGTTCTCACGCCAAGCATCGGCTAAAAAACAGCCGTGATTAATGGGATCTTCCTTCCAGCATACCTTCTAGACTCCTTGGTCTTCCAGTTCAGGCTTTTCTTCGGAACCTCTAAGCAAGTTTCAGGGCCTGTTTTGCATCTTCAAGCAAATATCACTGTTGAATTACCTTGTCGAACATTCTTACGCCTTGCACTGATCACCTTCGCTGTGGCCGTGAAATTGACCAAACCGACCGCCTCAAAGCATACTTGGATCCCGCTATTAACACATCCCCATTGTTTGCCAAGATGGTGACTATTCGCCCGGAGATAGTTGTACAACAGACCTGCGGCTCTCTCTGCAACCTCCAGCGGCTGGCGATCAGGAAAGACCGGCTGAACGCACCGACACTCGCATGTGTTCGGAGCGCTGCTGCTCGTTGGCCGTTCTGCCAAACGATTACGGCGTAGCGCCCCGTCAGACGGCCTTTCCTACAGAGCAACTATATGGATAAGAAGAAGTCTGTCTCTGCTAAAGTGGCTGCACATCGCTCTTCAGAAAAACCTCACCATCCACGTAAATACGTGCCCTATATGAAGAGAACTGCATCCTCGCCTTTTAAAGAGGCTCAGGGCATCCTCCCACCATCTGAGGCCTCCTGGGAACCATGCATGAGCGCAGCTCAGCTGGGCACTGACGCAAGGCTTACTGCCTCCGTAGCCACGCTGGCGGAGGTAGCTCTGTCGGCGGCTCTCGTGGCAGCACCTGCCACACAGTCGACACCTGATCCGCGGCGCCAGGTTCAACTTTGTGCTCCCGGCTCATCGGCAGATCCACCCCTCCTGCCTTCCCGAAATGCCGGACTGATCGTGAGTGATCTGCACCAGGGCACATGGCCATCAACTCTACGCCACCGGATGGGCCTCAAACCGCACGGCATGACGAACAGGGCATTCCAATGGACTTATCGGCGCCTCTAACCGTGAAACGGTGCCCTCGCGCAACTCACAAGCGTCCCTCAAACGACAGCCAACCGATTCCATCTTCGGCAAGTGATGGCTCCCAAAGTAAGTGCACTTGACTTACGATCGAGAACTCGGTGAAGCCTACACCCGGATCGTCTTCTTACAAAGTGACCATTAAATCACTGGCCAACAAAAGCCTCACGGATATACCGAACAATATTTTACAAGCTAACTTTGACGCGTGCCTCGGAACCAAAGGTTTTCGGGGCTTCACAGCGAGGACAGAGTACGACATCATTGCAGTGTGGCTTCCAATTCTGACTGCCATAGAACGGCTGCAAACGCTCACCAGTATTTCACTGACAAGCGAAATCTCAGTGCCAGTACAAGTGTATTTAGTTGAAGGCTCCGGCTTGCCGCGCTGCGTCGTCTCCAACGTCAATATCACTGAGGATCAAACTGCACTCCAGCGTGAGCTGTACTGTCCCACGCACCGTGTTATCCAGGCCCGACGCACGGGAAAGGGGCGCTCTTGCATAGTCACCTTGCAAGGCCCTCTGACACTACCAGCCCGTCTGTACTATTAAGGTTGTATTTCACTGCCTCGGCCATATCAACCGAGTTCGGTATATTGCTATGACTGCTTCCGTACAGAAGATATGCCCAAATTCTGCCCCTTCACTGCTGCCGGTGAAAGTACATCGGAAGTAAAGTGGCTTATGAATGCGGCCTTTGTAAATCCGACGACCACGATATAACATCTCCAAGCTGTCCGACAAAACAAAAGGCAACACAACAGGCTCGTCGTCGAATGACTAAGCATTGGCCAATACAAGACAGTATAACTTCATTGCAGACATCGAATCGGTTCGCAGCTCTCTATGCGATGACGACGAGTGGCCGCAGCTCAAGAGCACACCTCGCATAATCCTTCAGCTCAGAAGCCTTCTAACGGTACTGTGCGAGCAGAACGCCTCCGAAAACAGCCAACAAAGCAGCGCAGTGTGCCTGAACAACCGCAGGACGATATGGCCGCAGTCGACAAACAAATCGCATGTCTTTTAGCGGAGGTCACCAAGCTCCGGCAACACCGTGAACTGCTCGCTAGACGTAGACGGGCAGCTGAATCATCCTCCCCATATATCAATGGCGCAGCAACATCGCCTTCCTGCCGCCCACCACTGTCATTTCCTGCCGCCTCTTCCCAGGTTTTCGCAAAGCCAATGGATAACTCCGCGAGATCTTTGCTCCGGTTTATGGTCAACCAGTTGTCCAACCTGACGTCCGTAATTCTACAGCGTTTGGGTTAGTAACTAGAAATGGCAAGTTACAGTCGTGCTCGTGTGCTGCAGTGGAAATCCAGAGGCACTTCCACGAAGATGGGAGAGCTCAAGACCCGACTACAAATTCACAAGCTCCAGGTATGGGCCATGCTGCTCCAGGAAACAAACTACTTGCCATCGATTCCAGGCTTCAGTGCATACTTGTCTCCTTAAATTATAGACCTTGGTGTACAAACTGCTGTTCCCCCGGGAAAGGCGGCGGGGTATGTGAACTCACGTTTTCCGCATGTACGCCTTGCTCTCGAAAACTGGTGCACGTCGTATCAAAAGGTAGTGGCAGTGGCTGCGAAACTTAAGAAGGGAACCGTTGTGGTCATTTCATTTTACGTTAGACCAGCCTGTGGTTCTTCCTCCCGTATTAATCTTGGCTGGTTAACAAGTGTCTGTCGGCAGTATCCCGGGTGTCCGATTTTAGTCGGGAGCGAATTTAACACCCCACACCAGGATTGGAGGTACCCCACTTCAAGCCCTCGTGGCAGGCATGTGCAGGACGCTTTCATGAATGCCCAATCTGTGCTGCTAAACCATCCTGGGACAGCAACACGGCCAGTGCGACAAACTCTCAGTGCTTCCCATGCTCCAGACATGACGTGGTGGTTGGGTCCGGGTACTCCCTCCTGGCACATGGAGCCAGACTGCTGCAGAAGTAATCATCACCCTATCATCATTGGTCTTCAGACCTCATATTTCCGACCTTTACGCTACAAATGTTTTGTGATCAACTGGGACAGTTTTCGCTCCTGTATGGACAATCTCTCCTCAAATGTTTCACCAATCCTTGTTGAGCGCATACAAACAGCGCTCAACAGTGCTACAACAACCATCTGGACTGACGTTGCTCGACCGGCACCAGACCTCGGCCTTCTAAACTTGTGGGCGGCACGCCGTCAAGCCGAGCTTGCTGCTACGCGAGATCCTACTTCGTCGCAGGCACGTACGCGATTACACTATCTTACAATTAAGGCACGCAAATATGAACGCGGCCTCCTTGCCCGAATACATATCCAACACACTACTCTCATGGAAGAGCACATAAGCATTCCATCCCAGTGGAAATGCGCCCTCCACGTGCGCCCTCTTCCCGCGAACAAGACCCGTGAGGACCATAATGGCCGGCACCTGGCGCGGGCGGAAGCCCTGGCCCCCCACTGTGGATCGAAACCCGGCGTATTCTACGTGGACGCCTCCGACCCCCACCATGGTAGGTGGTGTACGGCCGCAGCCGTCCCCCAATCAAAAACAGTGAACGGCCTTAGTTTTCGAGCCCGTGACATAACACACGCGAAGGAGGTCGGCATAGCATTGGCTGCATCTCATCCCACTTCCAAAACTATTATTTCCGACTCGCGAGAGGCCTTTCGGAACGTTGAGCAGGGCTGGGCACTTTACCTAGCCTACCGTCTTCTCCAAAACAGCGTCTATACCGGGGACCCCGCCCACCGGAATATTGTGTGGGCGCCTGTTCACATGGGCCTTGAGGGAAATGAGGCAGCTGACGCCGTCACCCGCGCGCTTTCTCACCGGGCATTACCCTCCCACCCCGACGATCAGGAGCTCGGCTTACTCTTTCTAATACATTGTTTTACTCTATCAATCTGGCCACAGCCTTTATCCGCGCCCGTATAAAGCCCTCTCAAAGGCGGAGGAGCGCCTTCTGCTCCGTTTTTATACTTTGCTGTGCCCGGCAGCTCTCAAACATTTTGACCCTTCTTTCTCGGGAAGCTGTCCGCACTGTGTGCAGAAGTCTTCCGACATCTTCCACATGGTGTGGGCCTGTCCCTCCAACCCTGCTATCCCCCCTTATCCCAACTCCACCCGGGAGGACTGGGAGGCGACCCTGCTCGGCTGCTCTGACCTACAGGCTCAAAAGGCCTTGGTTGAGCGTGCCCGGGCATCGGCTGGCGCCATTGGGGTCCCATACTAGGAACCCCACCTAGTGTTTGTGAGGGCCGGCCCTTTAAGGGCCGGTCCAGTCATACCTCCCTGTAAATATTTTTCTAGTTAATAAACGTTTTTCACCACGACCACCTCTCTCGGAGGCAGTGGCATGCGTGGTGCGAACAATTTTCTGCAAAATCCTCAAATGCCTCTCTCTGGCGAACATTGCTTACAATGGAACGCGGTCGCCGTTCGACTGACGCAGCGGCAACCGCATGTTTCGCCGCTAACTTGTCCCCAAATGATTTCGCCAAAGAGGCAGCGCGAAAGTTTTTCCCAAAATACGGTGCTGTGCCTTCTTCGTCCGCTAGTTAAAATATGGCAGGCATCCCAGCGCATGTATATCAAATGCAGTCTGATGTCGACGTAGATGAAATTGCGCATCCATTCTCTATGCCTGAGTTGCTGGCTGCAATAGTTGATGCTAAACGGAAAAGAGAGCCCGGCCTGGACAATATTCAGTACAAGGTGTACAAGAACCCGAGTAGCGCTACACTCCCTCCACTACTTGACACTATAAACAAAGTATGGTGGAATGGCTTAGTGCCCGAGAGCTGGAAATCTGCTGTCGTGATTCCTATCTCGAAACCAGGAAAGCCTCCGACGGACCTTGCTATCTTGCGACCTATCTCCTTAACTCCTACGCTGTGCAAGCTGGTGGAGAAAATACTAGCCACACGATTGTCATGGTTGCTAGAGCAGCACGGTTTTTATCACCCAGCACAAATCGGCTTTCGTATATATATTGGTACAGAGCACGGGTTGGCTGTCTTAGCATCTGCAGTTCTGTCATCTACCCGCAGCCGCAATGTGCGTACTGTTTTAGCAATGGACATTGAAAAGGCATATGACAGCATCAGTCATGCAGCAATTCTGAACTCGATTGACGTGCTTCATCTCCCTCTGAGAGTGCGTAGTTTTGTCCAATCATTTTTGGAAGGCAGAAAATTTGCAATACGCATCAGCGGCGAAGCGGTCGGATCATTTGTTCCTCTCTGCGGCGTGCCCCAGGAATCAGTTTTGTCGGCGACGTTATTTAATATTGCTTTCATCCCGCTGGCTTGGCGCTTACATGACATCCGTGACATAATATTTCGTCAGTACGCTGACGACATCACGGTGTGGAGTGCTCACTAAGATCTCCACACTCATGAGGCTTCCCTTCAATCTGTCTTGGATGTTACCGGTAATTACGCATCATCCATCGAACTTCAGCTATCCGTTCATAAAACAACATACACGTCAGTCGCCAACCGCTGGGGACGCCGTAAACTTGCTGCAAGTCCAATCCGTCTTTGTCTATCAGGCACCCCAATACAGGAAAGTACTAGTGTAAAAATTCTTGGCTTAATGATTCACCAATCAGGATCAGAAACTGCATGATACTCTCAGGCAAAAAGGCAAGCTAGACTTTGGGTTTGATTAGAAGAATTGCCCCTAAAACTGGCGGCGCAGGCTCGGTCATTGCACGGCAATTGGTGAGGGTAGTTCTGCAGCCACGTATTGTTTATCAAGCCCAGTTTCAACATCTTACAAGAGCCCAATGGGAACGCCTTGAAGTCGTGAACCGAGAGGCTATGAGGACCATTACGTGCCTTCCACGCATCACACCGGTCATAGCTTTACAAGAGAATGCGCTGCTCAATACCATTGATGAGCTGGTGCAGCAGCGCCGTGAAGCGCGCAGCCTTAAGGCCAGTCTATCGCACTCCACGCATGCACTGAGGACTTATGCAACGTCACACTCCATTCTTCAGCCGCCAACGCCAGTTCTGCTCCCATGGAAGTTTGTACAGCTCAGCGACAACAAGCCAACATCTGCTCATTCGGCATCGTTGGTTCGCCAGAAATTTGACGAACAAGATGCTTGCCTGCCTGAAGGATCCATTGTTGTCTACGTATACGCAAGCATACAAGACTGCAAAGCAGCAACAGATTTCTACTGCCCTGAATCAAACCTCTTGGTTTCAGGTTACGGAACTCCCTTTGTCCTTTTGTGCTGAGGTCATTGCAGTTCAAGAAGTACTCTGCTTCGTGGCAGGCAAAACTATGCTCCCTGTGGCCCCCGTTGTTATCCGCACTGACGCCCTTCAAGTTGTCCGCTTGCTACGACGTGTTAGGAGCTTTCCAACGATATGTCAGGACATCCACCGCCTCGCGGCACGCATCCCGCAGCCTGTACGTATTGACTCGGTCCCATAAGATCTGCTGACCTGTCAAAGCCATGCAGATATAGTGACCCGCATTGCGAAAACAAACTCATCACCGCCTCGGCTCCTTCATTTGGACAATTTTACCCTCCTTTCATCAAGAAAGGAACTCCTCCGGCGCCACACACGTGCTCTTATCCCTCCGTGTGCGGTAACCCTCCCCCGCGGTCTTACCCGTGCAGAGGAAGTTGCGCTTAGGAGGATCGCGGGTCGGGGTTGCCCTCACACCAGCCATCACTCGGAAGTGACCTCAGCACCGAGAATTGTTTCCTCGGCCAGAGTGTCCGATATGTAAACACGAGGACATTGAGGCCGACATTCATCACTTACCGTGGGACTGCCCAGCTCTCAAGCCTACAAGGATCCGGCACCTGAGGGTAACAGGCCTTTCACCAAGCAACCCTGCTTCATACATTGCCTGGACACAGGGACAGTACCATCGTTCTCTACTGGACTTCATCAAATCAGCTAACCTTTTTCCATTCATTTAATCTCTACTACATCATTCATCACACCTTCACCCATCAGTGATGCCCTGGGACAATAAATTTCGCTTTAAAAAAACTATATAGTTCCTCAATAAAATTCCCAAGGCGAGCAATACGTTCTTTCTGTCAGGCCCGTTAGCAACCAGAGTAGCCCAATCATCAGTGTTGCCACAGTGTTGTATATTGACCCAGTGTTGCCCAGGCTCAGGGAGCAGATCACTTGGAGAGCCTCCTAGAGGGTCATGGAAGCTCCTCTTTGTCGTCGTCTAAGCTCCGGCAGTCATCAGTCACAAAGCATTGTAACTGAAACAAAGAAATACTGCAAGTCAAAGTTCGTTGCAAGCGTCAGCCCAAGAACTCGAATCTATCAGGAATGAAGTAAAATAAATGCAGCGGGACATTCTCATCTATCTGTTAATGGCCCCATGGGCGTCACCTGTTGTTATTTGGTAGTATAGAGATGCTACACCTTTCTTCATTTTGGATTACCACCGTCTGAACAGTAACTAAGAACGATGTGATCGTCCTCACGCGCATCGATGATAACCTCACCAACTCCGCAACGCCAAGTACTTCTCATCGATGGATCTCAAGAGAGTCCAGACAGAGCGATGTCGACAACAGAGATCGAGAGATCTACATCGCACAAGACGGCCTCCTTGAGTTCAAGATGATGCCATTTGGACTTTTATCTCCGTCTGCAACTTTACAGTGGGTTGTTAACAAGGTGTTAGCAGTATTAAATATTCTGCATGTACCGTCAACCCAGAAAAGCGCTTCCACCTCTGCAAGTAGCCACTGTTTCTCGGCTACGTCTTTAGGAAGGATGCACTGCGCCCAATTTCTCAGAAAACAGCAGCTATCCAGCAATTCTTCTACCTAGACGACAAGAAAGCCGTCCGAACGTTTTCGAGACGGCGTCTGTTACCGACGGTTTCGTGAAAAACTTTTCGGGCGTTGCCAAACTTCGAAACATCAGACAAAAGCAGACGTTTCATGCCAATGAAAAACAGAGGAGATTGAAGCCTTCAAACAACTGTAACAATGCTTGCAAGCACATCCACTCTTCGTACACTTCGACAATGAAGCCAAAACCGAGGTCTACACGGATGCATGTAGCCTGGGCCTGGGCGCTGTGCTCAGCAAAGAGATGAACAAAACCGAGTGCGCCTTCTCCAATGCAAGTCTCTTCCTGTCGAAAGAACGTGGTAATTATTCAATTACTAAAAAAACGTGTCTCACAATCGCGTCGTTTGTAATGAAATTCTGCCCGCACGTGTATGGAAGGACGCTCAAGGTAATCAGCGGCAATAATGACCTTTGCTGGCTTTCTAATCTGAAAGACCCCTCGGGCCACCTCGTTCCCAGGAGCTTTGTAACTTGACGCGAGCAATCAGATGGCGCCTGTTTATCACAAGAACCTCTCGGTGCAGCCGACTGGGAGGCGATAATACGCGTTCCTTGAACTGATCAGCAGTAGCATTTTGGCGCAGAAGCAGCTCTCGGACCCCAGTCTGCAAAACCTCATCAACTGCCTGGAAGGCAATGCCTCTTCACGCTCAGCCTAGTTCAAGCGCGGATTATACTCATTCAGCGTACAAGACGATGTCCTGTGAAGAAATTCGCACCGAAGGAAAGCGTTTACCTTCTAGTTGTACCTGCAAGCTTTCGGGAAGAACTTCAATAGGGCTCACATGATCAGCCGACAGCTCGACACCTCAAGATTTCTACCACCCTCCGCCGAATTCAAGGCAAATATTATTGGTCTTGTTCATTTATTAATGTCGCACATTGTGAGAAAACCTCTAGAGCTTGCTACTGACGAAATACGGCACAGAAGAAAGCAGCACGGCCACTCAACCTATTTCAAAAACCGCCATGGCCTTCCAGGAGATTGGAATGGACTGCTTTGGCCCTTTCTCGATATCGTTATGTGGAAACAAGTAGATCATTGTGGCGACAAACTACCAAACCCGCTACACTACAGTAACAGGCCTGCCAAACGGCGCAGCGGAAGAATTCAGAAAATTTTTGAGGTGAAGAATCTGGCGCGATACGACGCCCCCGAAGTGCTCATCTTATATAGAACATCACTCACGGTGAAGCACACCCACGCCATCCTGCGCTTTAGCCACACGAGTCACTGGCGGACAGCCACATATCTTCCGCAGACAAGCGGCCTCGCGAAGAGTGAGAACAAGAGCACGACAGAGATTCTTGCCATTTACGTCGACGCCGAACACAAGACCTTGGACGTCAGTCTACCTCACTTCGTTTTCCCCTTCGTTTGCTTTTAGTTTTCACCTCCGAAATGGCGTCTTTAGACTCGTTCGCGGTATGGAGGCAACGAACACTCGCGATGCCATGCTGACGAGCATGAGATATAAGGAAAACCTCGACGTCGTCGCGTATCTTCAGCGTGCAGAAAAAGCCAGACAGCTGGCAAAGCTCAATACAGAACACCGGTAGCGCACCGACGCTGGTTGCTACAATTTAGGCTTAAGCCACACAAAATACAAGCCGGGCGACCGTGTGAGAACATGGACGCCCATTCGCCACTGTGGAATAAGAGACAAAAATTTTGCTCCGCTGCTTCGGCACATACCAGATCTTTCAATAAATAGAAAAGCGTGAATACGTTCGTTTCCGAAGGAGTTAGAGCATCCCAACCACGCCGGCACAGCAAGAAGTTCTGCATGTGCGCCTAAAGCCTTAGTCTGATCTCTAATGGACACTTTGTGCATTCTCAGTGCTAGTTTTTTCATACTCATTTCATAATTGTTAAGCATCAGCTCTTCTTAAAAACGGGGGTAATTATGTACAGCTTTGCATTGTTTACTTGTTAATACACAAAGGTGCTGGTACGAGGATTTATCCGCTCGTTTAAGGCGAGATATGTTACCAAATTTATCGAGAGAATTAGTGCCGCGAGCAGATTCCTGTATGTTCTAGATTGCTGTATGAGATTACCACGCTTTACATTGAAAGTATTTCGCCAGCTTTAAACTCAGCGAGGCTGAGAACGGCGGTCACTCTCTTCGTCAATGACCATCGAGCACGTTTGTTGCTAACGCCGCCTCTGAGCTGTTCAAGTCTTTGTTGGTAGGTCAGACTATTAAAGAGCAGCGTTTAGTTTCTTCCGAACTGCTGGACTGCGATCACCCAAGGTGAGATTATGCAGTAAAAAAAAACGAAGTTCAGTTCTCTCGAAAGAAACAGTTGCTCAGGATAGGGAGCGCGGCGTTGGTAGTGATGAAAGGTTACATCTACTTCGTGTAGATAGTTGCCTCAGACAAAGAACACGAGATCAGATAACTACAAGAATAAGAACTTGCTCCCAGGCCCTCTTATATCACAAATGATAGTTTACCGTCTCGCTCAAGATTAGAGTATACAACAGCGGAAGCTTACCGGTAATCACCAATGAGCAGAAACCTGGCAGCTTACCAGAATATCTAAGCTTTTATTGAGTTAAAGGCAGTGGCCTATCTAAATAGCTACTGCCTTAAGCTAAATATTGTTCAGAGAAAGGAATGTGGCGCAGTGGGCAGAAAAAAAATCGAGATAATCATATCGAAGCTAAATTCAAGAGGTAATGGGCATTAACGGGTGGTATTGCGAAGCAAAATGACTAATGGCGTTTAAGGGTCACAGAATGGATTTCAAGAGAAGGCAAGCGTTGCAGGTGGCAACAGAGAGTAAGATGCGCAGATGAATGAAAATACGAGGTTTACCGCGACACACTGGCGAAGCTTGCATCAAATCAGGTGGATTGTAGAGATATGAAAATATACCTTTGTCTTGTAAAAGGCATAAATAGCCGGATGACGATAGCCCCAGCATCGAAAAGTTTTACGATCAAACGTGCTGAAGCATATAATTATTGATTAAAACGAAAATTTGGGCTGCTTGATACCGACCGTGCAAATTCTGGGAACATAATGCGAAATTCTATCCAAAGAGTAGCACCTCTGTGGTCTTCCTTCCCGTATTCCTCTTCTTTTTGTGCTCAGGGCATATACGAAAAATTAATTCACACGCTTGTTATAAATTATACCGCAATAACCCATTCTGAAAGCGCTTCTTTAAAAATTTCTATGTTGAAAAGCACTGCGTCTTTTGATAATGCATAAACCATACGTTTACAAATTGTGACGAACCAAAATCCATACAGTCTTTACCATTGCAAACTATAATTACACGTCGTAGCGCAGAGGAGTATGTAATACGGACTCTCAGTCGCTTGTTGTCTTTACTGGGTAATCTGAGAGATGTCAAGCGTTCTTCAAATTTGACGAATGATTTTTTTTTGCTTTGCTGTAACTACTGCGAGGCAGCTATAACCTGTTTCAATTTGACAAATACGTTGTTTTCTCGAGCGGCAGTGTGCGGCGTTTCGACACTGATTTATTTTCTTCACTAGAAATGATTTCCCAAAACAAATGTTGGTGCGTATGTGTAGCGCCATCTTTCGGGCTAACCTGAGCTATTTATGATAATTGTTGTGGCAGCCACTAGATGGCACTACATGTACAAAAATACATTGTCACATGTCGCTGCTCATTCTACTGTGAGTGAATGCGGAGAAATGGACGTCCACCTCGAACAGTGCCTAAACTTGAAATTCTGCGTGAAGCTTGGCAAGACAGCCATACAGACGTATGAGCTTCTTTGTGACCTTTACGGAAACGAGACATTATCGCGGGCGCGAGTTTTCGAGTGGCACAAGAGGTTCGTTTCGCGAAGAACGTCGGTGGAAGACGACACAAGGCAGGGGCGCCCTTCAAGTTCACGGAATGAAAACAACGTGGCTCGGATCAAGGAAGTCGTACAGCGAGACCACACCATTACAATCCACATGCTATCAGATAGCTCTCGACATTAGTAAGACAACATGCCACCAAATTTTGCGTGAGAACTTGGGGAAACGAAAGCTGAATGCTAGACGTGTGCAGCACTCCCTCACAGAGGACCAGAAGGACACGGGGGCATCAATGAGCGCTCATTTGCTCTTCGGGGCAGAGAAGGATGCCGCATTCGTCGACAGCATCATTGCTGAAGACGAAACATGGTGTTTTAAATACGATCCTCAAACAAGAGGCAGAGTCAGAGCGCCGAACGGCCGTCCACAAGCTCTTCGGCGTCGAGGAACGTGCGGCAACAGAAGACCAAAACAAACACGGTGCTGATAGTTTTTTTCGATGCCATAGGTGTCATACACCACGAGTTCATCCCACAAGGGCAGAGTGTGAATCAGGACTTTTATATCCGCGTGCTCCAACACATGCGTGACGCACTGTGACGCCGTTGGCCTGATTTATGGGCATGTGGACAAAGGATCTTTCTGCATGATATCGCAAGGCCGCACACTGCTCTCAGCGTGACAAAATTTCTCGCCAAGCACAGCATTAGTGTACGTCCCCATCCGCCATACTCGCCTGACCTCTCCCATGTGATTTTTTTTTTGTTTCATCTTGTGAAGAGAGCCCTTAAAGGTCGCTGGATGGGTAGCGTGGAGGCCATTCAAGACGCCACGACAGTATAGCTGACAGCCCTGCCAAAAGAAGCGTTTTCCATGTTTCCAAGATCCCAGGAAGCGTTGGAAGCTGTGTATGGACTGCAAGAGAGACTGTTTCAAAGGCGTGCTCGGAACTTTACGGACAAAGGTACTTCAAAATACTAAAGAAGCACAGCTTTGTACACTTTTCGCTGTTTTCGGACCTTTCGCCGGTCAATAGATTCCGTTGATCAGTTAACAGCTGTCATGAAACTACCGTACTTGGACCGATTATGTGATTTATGTATCAAATTACCGAATCATGAAGGTTTATTTTTAATCAGAACGAGTTTTAATGGAAGCAGAAATAGGAAGAATACTCATAAAGAGACAGAATTAAACCAGCGAGCAAATAATTTCTTTGTAACTAAACAATGCCTGTTTTGCAAGAACGACCGGTTAATGATGTGTCTACCACAATTTTGTTGCATTCTGTTCAAAGTAATCACGTTCAAACGCCTAAAATTGGACACAGCGAGACAACAGTCATCAGCAGAAAAGGTAACGTTTCACAGCAGGTCTGAGCGTATAGTTCTCGATCCTGTGCTGTAACATCATTTTCTGAGTTTTCGCCCCTGCCGGACGGGTGTACTGCATTTTTAAAGTATTATCTGTACAACCTTAACTTGGGCAAAAAGAAAGCCTGCAACCTTGCAATGTTTCCTCCGTAGATTCACTGCGTTTTCTTCGATTTTCAAGGGTCAACAACCAAAAGAGCAGTGCTTGCCTGTTTTCTTGGTCGACCACGGCAAAGTGTTTCCAGGATTTGCAACATTCCACAGATATCTAATCCTCACGAATTGGTCTAAGTATAGTGCTACAATGTGCGGGAATAACTTGATATCTAACTGCAACAGACTTGCTTGCTCCGTATATTATCTTAACAGGAAGTACTAAAAAAACCTCTAATTCGTAATTTGTAGTTGACATTGTGTCAGGTACCGCTAGCAAAGACCGTTGTTTTGAAAACAAAAATTGAAAAGGACGGTCATAACGAAGTACCACAAATAATGAAAACCGGCCCACTCGGAAGTACTCGGGCGCTGCAGCCGTGAAGTATCGGTGGCTCGCAGTAGTGTTGAAATCTGGGTCAGTTGGTACATGTTCAGGAGTAAAACCAGTCAAAAAAACGGGACACAGCGAAGAGACGAGGCACACACATGACGACTGGACTAGCAACTGTGCTTGTTAGAAGAAAACAGACTCCCAGGAAAAATGGCAAAGTTTGCGCAGCTCAGTTAACAGCAACCTACATCAAAAGATAAGCTGTAATCTAACGCCGTTGCGAAAGGAAGCTAAGTTCCTTCTGCATGAGGTAGATAGAAGGACTGCTGATACAATCATCTCCTTGAATACTAATGAAGAACGCTTCGAGGATTTCGCGCTCAACTTTTCCCTTGCCTCTGCCGACAATACTAACATTGAAAAATAGCGGGTAGCAACCGCATTCCCGGCAATGTCGAGGCAAGTTAGCGCCGTCAGTAGGGGACAGAGAGTTGTGGTGTTCTCTTAGTCTGTCATTAATACATCGGCCTGTTTGCCCAATGTACACTTTTTCGCAGGTCAACGGAATTTTGTAAACGACACCTGTGCCACAGTTGACGTAGCGGTTTTCATGTTGCGTCGAACAAACCGGCCGATAAATGACTCTAGGTCACAAGACATAGCTAGGTGGCTCAAGCCACCTAGCCATGTCTTGTGACCTAGAGTCATTTATCGGCCGGTTTGTTCGACGCAACATGAAAACCGCTACGTCAACTGTGGCACAGGTGTCGTTTACAAAATTCCGTTGACCTGCGAAAAAGTGTACATTGGGCAAACAGGCCGATGTATTAATGACAGACTAAGAGAACACCACAACTCTCTGTCCCCTACTGACGGCGCTAACTTGCCTCGACATTGCCGGGAATGCGGTTGCTACCCGCTATTTTCCAATGTTAGTATTGTCGGCAGAGGCAAGGGAAAAGTTGAGCGCGAAATCCTCGAAGCGTTCTTCATTAGTATTCAAGGAGATGATTGTATCAGCAGTCCTTCTATCTACCTCATGCAGAAGGAACTTAGCCTCCTTTCGCAACGGCGTTAGATTACAGCTTATCTTTTGATGTAGGTTGCTGTTAACTGAGCTGCGCAAACTTTGCCATTTTTCCTGGGAGTCTGTTTTCTTCTAACAAGCACAGTTGCTAGTCCAGTCGTCGTGTGTGTGCCTCGTCTCTTCGCTGTGTCCCGTTTTTTGACTGGTTTTACTACTGATCGGTGGCTCGCTGCTGCCGCAGAAACTTCAACTTGTGAAAACGCGCTACAATCGTGTATTGTAAGCTACACGACCGCTAACCGCGTGAATTCACAGAAAGAATGAAAGCGAGCAGTGAACACTTGCTGCTCGGCGACGTCTCCTTCTCTCATTGTCACGGACGAGATATGGCGCTGCAAATCCGTCTTTTTTTATAACTCTGCATTTTGCACAGAATGTCCACAACCCATGCGGGCTTTGTATTAAGACCCAGACAGGCTAGACGCCCGCCAGGCGCCACGAAGAGCCGTATTCTTTAACCTGTCTATTTCCAGCTGTCCATTTTGCATCCATTCGGCGCTGTGTCATTGGTCACTCAGAAATACCTGCGGCTTTCAAATGTCTGTGACAAGCGACGCGGCAATTTTGTGGTTCGCCACCGGACCTTAGCATTTACTGAAATTGGATGCAACATGCAGCCAGTCGTAAGGTGCTTTGCAGTACTGTGTCAGCACCAAGAAACCTTAGCTGACCATTGGCTTCAATAGACAGGCGTTTGAAAGGCGAGGGTATATCTGGAGTAACCTTTGCCAGTGAACCGAATGGATAGGAAATGAACTACATAAATTGAACATCGTGTAGACAGGCAGAGCAGAACGGTAGTTCTAAAAATTAACATGCAGGAAACCAAAATATTGTTCAACAGTCTGGCAAGGAAACAGCCGTCCACAGTTGGTAGCGAGGTGCCGAAAGTGGCAAAGATATACGTCAACATAGGGCAGGTAGTGACCGCTGTTCCGGATCATGAGACGGAAATAGCTAAAAAAATAAGAATGAGGTGGGCACATATGGCAGGTTCTCTCAGATCATGAATGGCAGTTTAGCAATATCTATTAAGAGAAAAGTATACTACAGCTGTATCTTACCGGTACTCACCTACGGCACAGAAGCGTGGAGGCTAACGAAAAGGGTTCAGCCTATGTTAAGGACCACGCATAGAGATATGGAAAGAAAAATATAGGTGTAACGTTAAAAGATCGGAAGCAGGAAGAGTGGGTGAGGGGACAATAGGCGGGTTAAAGACATCCTAGTCGAAGTCAAGAGGAAGAAATGGGCTTAGGCAAGGCATGTAATGCGAAGGCAAAATAACCACTTGTCCTTAAGGGTACCGCAGTGAATTCCAAGAGAAGGCAAGCGTAGCAGGTGGCGGCAGAAAGTTAGGCGAGCGGATTAGATTAAGAGGTTTGCGGGCACACGGCCGGCGCAGCAGGCAAAGGACAAGGTTAATTACACATAATCGGGAGAGGCTTTTATCCTACAGTGGGCGTAGTCAGGCTAATGATGATGATGGAATTTACGAACAGGTCTCCACAAGCCGCGCACTTTGCACTGTTTGCCGTTCATCGGAAACGCAGGTGCCGGCAGCGTTTTGTCCAGTGCATGTGTTCGCGCAGTGCATGTGATCATTAGACGGCCGAGTCGCATTTCTGGATCCAGCCATTCATTTCAGTCCTTCCATGATCTGTTTAGTGTAAAGGCACCGGACTGAGGATGACATTCGGACCCACATGCCTGAGTGATCCGCTACTTTATGCGGCTACATGGCGCGCCGCCATACTCAAGCAATGTCTGCTACCGAGTGTTTTTCATGCTTGTAACATGATCGCCAGTTTTCTAACAAGTTGGGAACTTTTCCTCGGTTATCTTTATATGAAGGCGATCACATTACCAGGAATTCCAACCATAATAATCATTTCCTTTGCACTAGGCCTTAAAAAGTCATCTTGGTCAGATGTCAATAATTTAATTCGAAAGCATTATGTGGCTAATGGGGCGAAAAATCTGGCGTTGCCGTTGTCCACGCCAGGTGGTTCAAAAACCCACGTGACCTCCTGACGTCAGCAGACGTGCCTATGCCATTAGGGAAGGAAGTAGAAATGAAATTTCTCCCCAAGTGGGTTTTAAACGCATGCCGTAGCTAACAAATGCGCATCGCAGGCCACTTCGTTAGAACACTGCGTAGAACACCGCAGAAAAATACCCCAAGCTCTGAAGTGCAAGTCTATCGCGCTGGACTTGGTTATCGTCGCCTTCATCTACTTCCATTCAGACAGCGCGAACAGCTCAGCTTCGCTGGCCACTGCATTAAAGTCGTACGCCATCTCCGCAGCCGAACGCGTGCGTGCTTTTATATTCATAGCACGCAAGTGCTCTTAAGAGCACTCCGTAATTTTTTATCTGAAGCCTTGTCTTGAATGTTCCTTTACGCAACATTACTCTCAAAAACATGCAAAACTTTACAAGACATCAATCATAAACATGTATCCGATTTCTCTGAGCAAAATAAATTCCAAACTAAAGCACAACTTTTCTTTAGGCGGGAATCCTCTGCGTACACTAAGCTGTTTGAAACCATGCATGTTTGTGCATGGACAATAAACGAAAGTATAAGCAGGCGCACGTTATATTTTTGGGGCGTAAAAACACTCACAGAGCTTCGCATATTAAAGTTCTTCAGAAAGAAGGTAATATAATAAAAACCACAAACTACTCGCATTGATTCCAGCTTACCTAAAATAGCATTGCCACTTATTGGCATTAAATAACTGTTCCCTCCCCTCTTTCCTGCCGATTCTGGCGTCTCCCGGGAATGCGTTCATGGGCCACTTCTTTTTTTTAATTTTAATATTGGCATTGCTTCTAATTTGTTCGTTTCTGTCAAATTGTACGCTGATGATTGCGTGTTATATGAAGACATTAATACTTCTCAGTATGAAGTCAGAGTAAATAATGTTTTTACGAAGGTATCATCCTGCTGTGATTGATGGCAAAACTGTGTTAATATCGAAAAAACAGTGTTCAAGCATGTAACTAAAAAAACCTACCATCTTTCTTATGTCTTATGAATTAAAGCACGTAGGGCTTCGATTCTACATTCTGCTCTCCTGGACAGAACACGTTGATGACGTCACAGCTAATGCCATACGGATTTTTTTTTCTTTCGACGTGCTGTGAAGCTCAACCCCAGTAGTGCACGTTTCCTCTACTATAACTCCAGTATTCATCCAATTTTACATATCTCCTTATAATCAGGCACCCCTAGGCTAAAAATAAATCTGCAAACCCCAAAGAGGTAGTACAGAAGGTAGTACGGTTCTTTTTGTAACCCCTATGGTTGTAGATCCATCACTTGTCTTCAAATCAAAGTAGTTTGCTTCCAGTCTTTCAGGGAAACAACATCTGTCTTGTAATTTTTTAATTAATCAAATGTTTATACAATATTAACACACCAAGCATTATATCGTATCCCTTTCGATATATCACAAGATAACTGAGCGGTTTTATTCTGACAAAATAAACACAACAATAGACTACTATAAGTATCCCTATTTCTCCTAAATGATTACAGATTGGAATTATTATTAACGCAGCCATATAAACTTCCCTAGAAATGTTGGAAGCCAACCCTTAATTTCCTTGCGTAATGTGCACCGTATGATGTCCTGTGATATATTGCTATATATTGTGCCAACATTGTTAAGGTCTTCCAAAAAATTGCAGTGTTATGAAATAATAATAAATAAAATAAAAGTTGTGTTCAAGGTATTCTTTATAACTGAATGTGAAGCGGCGCATATGAAGAGCCTGCAAATCTAGATTTTTATAAGACGAACAGTGCTTTATTTCTGAATTTTGGAGACTATTTCAACTTATTTTAATCCTTGTGTTATGCACCCGCATTTGTAATTTAAATGTGGCGTGTCCAATCTTTAATGATGTCATAAAGCCTTTGGCACTCAAAATGATTACCAACATTTATAAAATATTCACAAGCGCCTTTTAGATCTGATAATGCGGCGCTGTTCTAGGCGTATCTGCTGAAAACAATACTGCAACTGGTCTATATGCCACGTTAGTTTTGGGTAGTTTCGTAGAGAACTTTTTACCTTTAAAACTCTTTATGTTCCTTTTGTAATGCTCCAGAGGAACAAAACAGTGTATCGAAACATATGCGGCTAATATAATAAATGATAAAGAGTTGTTTACGGTGTTCAAATGTGAAATTTTCTCTTAGTCCCGCATTTAGGTGATGAGGCATCTTTGCATATCTATGTAATATTTAGTTTTCCAAACCTCCCTGACTTCGCTCATTCGGCAGCCCTGCATTGGCAGAGGTGGATGGTATTAAATGAATAATTATTTTTTTCCACACTGCCATGTGCTTTATTTACGCCAAGCGGAAATTTTTTCATAGTTCCATGATTCCCCCTATACGTACTCTTCTCTACCATAGTTCCATCCCTTTTGACAAAATTGGACCTACTTTATGCTTTAAATTAATGTATTGTCAGAATATAACGCCGTCTCCAAGAAGCTTCTTCCCACCGCAAAAAGTGGACGTCTTAGTATGCGCAAGATTTTTTTGTTGTAAGAATGTAACATCCCCTCCAAGAAGCTTGTCTCCACCTGCACATTGCTTCGCAATCTCCAATTACTGGTAGATGCCCCGCAATTACTTAATTTTTCTTTACTTCCGAATGCAGCTCACACGGCACTCAAACAAGTCCACTTATGCGCAGCGCTAAACCCGAAGGAAATTATTTAGAGTTCATTGTTTTAAAACAACTTTCTAGTCTGTCTTTGATTGAAACAGCATTGCACATTATTTTATAATCAAAGATTAGAGAAAAAAGACAGTAGCGAATCAGTACTGTAAGTTCCAGGCGGCTGGTAGAGAAAAGGAATCCTCGGGAACGGGTGTCGGGGGATTGAATAAAGAAATCTATCTCACCTATTACCCTCAGTGGTAGCTCCTCTTCTAGCTTGTTCAGAACTCCGTACCACTCACGATTAAGCCTTGTATTCGAGTTAACCCATCCACCGCAGGCATAGGAAAAGAAATCGTCGCAGGGGTCTATACTCTCGTTGATAAATTTTTTGATAAGTTCAGCTGGAAAAGAATATTAAACTAAACACAATCGCTGCAAAACGTCGTCCTACAGGCCTCGCTGGTTGGTAGAGCAAGTATGCGCCGTAAGCACATATGTCTATATGGCACGCAGACGAATCGAATCAGCCCGTTTACAGCTTTTGTCACAAATGTTTCTAGCAGAGCCCTAAAATTTTAAACCACCATTTACCAGAAGAATACCCACGGTTAAGTTTTTCTCTAATGTAAATTAGATGATTCCTGGACACCACGATGTGTTGTAGAGGGAGATATATTTCTAATATCCCAGAAGCATTGAATTAAGCTTTTTCATATATCTTAATGGCGAATTCGCAAAATAAATATGATGAATGGAATTTCTCTCTCTCTGTCTCTCTCTCTCTCTCTCTCTCTCTCTATATATATATATATATATATATATATGAAGGGAGCCAACAGTCACCGAAACCAAGGTGCATAAGGGGAACGTTAATTTTTGTTTTATTTTTTTAATGTGTTATGTTTATCAGTGGGATAATATTACTTAGATTAATAAATCGCTTAAAGAAATTTGCTTATAAAGCAGCAGAAAAAACAACCATGCCGCCGGTGGGATCCGAACCCACGACCTCCGAATATCGCGTCCGGTGCTCTTACCAACTGAGCTACGGCGACGGCTGTCCAATCTGCTTCTCTCGTGGGTATTTATGTTTAGTGGGTGTAAGCGAGCCTTGAGAGTGTTCACCAGCGCCACCCTCGACCATAGCGGCGGACGTAGCACGTCCTGTAATACCGCGAGCGTGACGTAGAACGTCATTTAACGGTGAGGGCGGAAACTGTGCGAGAGCCCTCTTATGCTACCTATGGCATCAAGACTGCCAGAACCGAGACCCTCGTTAAGCTATTAGTAGACAAGTTAAAGGAAATGAGGGGCCCGTTTGACAAATTTATGAAGGGAGCCAACAGTCACCGAAAGCAAGGTGCATAGAGGAACGTTAATTTTTTTTTAATGTCTTATGCTTATCAGTGGGATAATATTACTTAGATTAATAAATCGCTTAAAGAAAATTACTTATAAAGCAGCAGAAAAAACAACCATGCCGCCGGTGTGATCCGAACCTACGACCTCCGAATATCGCGTCCGGTGCTCTTACCAACTAAGCTACGGCGACGGCTGTCCAATCTGCTGCTCTCGTGGGTATTTATGTTTACTGGGTGTAAGCGAGCCTTGAGAGTGTTCACCAGCGCCTCCCTCGACCATAGCGGTGGACGTAGCACGTCCTGTAATACCGCGAGCGTGACGAAGAACGTCATCTAACGGTGAGGGCGGAAACTGTGCGAGAGCCCTCTTATGCTACCTATGGCATCAAGACTGCCAGAACTGAGACCCTCGTTAAGCTATTAGCAGACAAGTTAAAGGAAATGAGGGGCCCGTTTGACAAATTTATGAAGGGAGCCAACAGTCACCGAAACCAAGGTGCATAGGGGAACGTTAATTTTTTTTTAATGTGTTATGCTTATCAGTGGGATAATAATACTTAGATTAATCAATCGCTTAAAGAAAATTACTTATAAAGCAGCAGAAAAAACAACCATGCCGCCGGTGGGATCCGTGGAGGCCGTGGGTTCGGATCCCACCGGCAGCAACTTGGTCAGAGCACCGGACGCGATATTCGGAGGTGGTGGGTTCGGATCCCACCGGCGGCATGGTCGTTTTTTCTGCTGCTTAATAAGTAATTTTCTTTAAGCGATTTATTAATCTAAGTAATATTATCCCAGAGATAAGTATAACACATTAAAAAAAAATTAACGTTCCCCTATGCACCTTGGTTTCGGTGACTGTTGGCTCCCTTCATAAATTTGTCAAACGGGCCCCTCATTTCCCTTAACTTGTCTGCTAATAGCTGAACGAGGGTCTCAGTTCTGGCAGTCTTGATGTCATAGGTAGCATAAGAGGGCTCTCGCACAGTTTCCGCCCTCACCGTTAGATGACGTTCTACGTCACGCTCGCGGTATTACAGGACGTGCTACGTCCGCCGCTATGGTTGAGGGTGGCGCTGGTGAACACTCTCAAGGCTCGCTTACACCCACTAAACATAAATACCCACGAGAGCAGCACATTGGACAGCCGTCGCCGTAGCTCAGTTGGTAAGAGCACCGGACGCGATATTCGGAGGTCGTGGGTTCGGATCCCACCGGCGGCATGGTTGTTTTCTCTGCTGCTTTATAAGTAATTTTCTTTAAGCGATTTATTAATCTATGTATTATTATCCCACTGATAAGCATAACACATTAAAAAAATAAAAAAAATTCAACGTTCCTTTATGCACCTTGGTTTCGGTGACTGTTGGCTCCCTTCATAAATTTGTCAAACGGGCCCCTTATTTCCTTTAACTTGTCTGCTAATATATATATATATATATATATATATATATATATATATATATATATATATATATATATATATATATATAATGTGGACATAACTTCATAGCAAGAAGGCGCGTAAACCTAACGAACTAGGCTAATGTACTGAAATCGCATTTATTCGACAAAAATCATTAAGACTGCATAATGGCCACCAAACGCGTAAATTGCAACTGTATAGAGGAATTATCAACACAGACTTAGAAAAAATAATGCCTGCATCCACATATATTGCACTGGTATGCAGAGGTGCATAGGTACGAGTGATAATGCGCGTTTATGCTCTGGAAACCCGGCTCTAACGTAACTGTTAGTTCAATTCACGTGTATTGATTCTCCTACCATGATGCCCGAAATGATGAGAGCCGTTTCGAATAAAACTATTCACTTGCACCTTTTCAAAGTCACGGACCGCCACACTTTGTTGTTGGCTCAGCAGTTTCCATATAGCTTTGTTACTTATGACAGAGGAATAAACAGACACCTTAGATTAAGGAATTAAATTACGCGCCAAGCGAAAGAATAAACTGGCACAGTGACCTGCCATAGAAATTCATGCAGCAGATATTGAACATAAAGCACTAAGAATATTTGGAACGACGTTTACGAGCAAAAAATGGAACCAACAATAATCACAGCGCCAATAACACTCTTTCGCTACATATATTTCTTTCAAAAGTAATAAAAAAGCGGAAAAGCTTGTAGCCGCGAGATAAAAATTGACGCTCAATTTTTGGATGATATTTTTTCGTCCCGACTATACCCAAGATGAGGCATCGCTGCATTCCCTTCCTTAGACTCTCGCAGATTAATCACTGTTCTTTGCCTCTTTCCTTAAATTATTTACAGCCTTAACCTTTGTCCCTACCTCTCAAACAACCGAATAGCATCAAGCTCATTGCGCAACAACCTGTCTCAAACGCGGATAGGAAGGAACCTATGCTTTCAGCTCGTCAGTCCTGGAACGTTCATTCATTTCTTGATATGCTTTTCCAGAAAAGATTGCTCACATCTCTGACCTCGTTGCGTTGAATGAAAAAAATTCCAGCATTTTGTTATCATATGCAATTTATTCATTCCAGTTTCCAGATGGCTGTTTTGCTAACTATTCATAACAGTAATAAAACAATAATGTTCGATTTGTTTCTCTTAGAATCGAAGTTTTTTTATGGAGCCCCTCTCCTCACTAGTACTATTGTTAGTGCCTTTGAGGATACTAAGTAAGTAAATCCATGGCGAAATATTATTTATCCGCGGCGGTTCAAATGCTATTTATGAAAGCTTACTTTCATATGTATGCAAGAGAAGTTGCTGAAGAGAAAACCGTTTGCCAGAGAGTGTTTTTTTATATTTTAGTAAACATGATAAGAATGCACTTATGTTACGTATTACATTTACATTTCGTAAAAAGTTTTTTCGTGTAGGTACTAGGCTGAACGCCTTCATGAGTGCACCAAACAGCATTATTTACAACTTTCAGGTAGCTTTGCAGCTGGCTTAGATATGTTTACTGTACTGAAACGCAATTTGAAAAAATGCAACACCTAAGTCTTTATAGTTTGATACTTTAAACTTTCGGTTTTTACACGTAGTCGCAACTTTTCTTTACACTGATTAGCTAGTATCTCGCCCAATTCCCTGTCCGCAGAATGTGAAAAACGGGTAATGGAAGATTAACTAAATGAACA
The DNA here is from genome assembly GCA_030143305.2 of Amblyomma americanum. Taxonomy (NCBI): domain Eukaryota; kingdom Metazoa; phylum Arthropoda; class Arachnida; order Ixodida; family Ixodidae; genus Amblyomma; species Amblyomma americanum. The sequence continues at coordinate 85,988 of JARKHS020001360.1, read as the reverse complement.
AAAGTGCTTCCGCTCCCTGTGCAACATTTCAGAAAGAAGTAATATTATCCGTTATTTTACCAGTGCCGCCCCCAGTCGGACGTCTTCTAACTTTATCTTATTTTTAAGATACCTGAAATTTTGCAGCGAGGGAATTTTGTGTTGTGCGAACATGAGTGTTGCGAAAAAAAAAATTTCGTCTCTAATGTTGCAGGCCACCATTAGTTTCGACCCATATATTTAGCCTTGCTTTGAACCCGCTGTTATAAGAAGCACGAATTATATTTATAATGTTAAAATACCTTACCTCTCGCTTCACATTCAGGACTTTCACAGACCAAATATTCCTCTGAAACACAGATGGCGTATGGTCCAGAGGTGAATACAACTTCACTCATATAGCAGAAAAGAAACACAAGGGCATCCATATATAACTGCTTCTTTTCTAAGTTGTATGCACTTAAAGCAAAGCACTCTTATACCTATCATTTTTGCAATGAAAACTGAGTTGCAGAAGAAAACAAGACCTTAGGTACCTAAATAGCTTGTGCCCAAAGCATGCTTAAAATGTGATATAAGCATGGAAACATTTCCGTCATTAGAGGCTTCACTTATTGGAGCGAAATATTGGCTCCAGTTAGTCTTCATTATCTGAATTTTATTATGGTCCTATTTGTCTTCATTCAACATTCATTTATTCCATCAAGCATTAATATACCGTTTGCTTTTAAGAAATATTTTATATTCAAGATATCTAAACTTTGTTCAAATCTCTCATCCCAAGTTAATGTAAACTCAATCAGTGGTTTTGGTTTGGGTCAACTCTTGTCGCTAAATGTTATGCATTACTAATAGCTCTCCAAAGACATGAGGAAACCAATAATGATTAATTACTTACCATGTTCACCGTGACTCTCTGCTTCAGAGAGTTGCAAATTTAGTAGGAATATTATAGTAAACGTCAATATGAGGTCCATAGCTGGCAATATTGGCGCTGCAATCAGTTAACCTGTTTGCTGAGAGAAATCATATGAAAAAAATGTCGAGGCGTAAGAAATAGAAAGCGGTACATTTGCAATGCGAAATTTGATAAAGCTGTGACGTTCAGGAAATGGGGTTACACTTTTTCCGCTCACAAAACGACGCTCACCATGACGCTTAGATTCCCCACTTCTTTCTAATTTGTATCAGAGTAGAAAAAAGCGTAAAATATTACAGGCAGTGAATTTTAGAAAAAATAACTGAGATTCACCTGCTCTGAGTTTGCTTACGAAGTTTCCAAAGAAATGTAGTCGAAGGCCAAACAGTCAGCTTTGAATTAAGCTGTCGACTTAAAATGCGCATGAATTGAGCCCAAGAAAACCTTTTAATACAATGATGTCAATTTTTCCGAAGGCCAACAAATAGAGGAGTATTTTTTTTTTTCTGAGGGGCATCTTACGCGTTCAACTACTTAGCTCCAGTTATGTAAACATGAAGAAGACTGCGCCTCAACAACTGAAAAAGAGAGGGCCGCAAAATCCATTCATGTTGCACAGCGGGACGCAATTTGGACTCTACAAGCAAAAACTGGGCGCGATTTTTTCAAGTAGTGACTACATGCAACACTTAATTTGTGACACAGGCAACATTAGTGTGGAGCAGAAAAGAGAAAAATTTCTGGTGCCAGGACGCACGGCGTGCAGACAGTGAAGTTGCTCAGGAGCACCACTGGGGACTTGCGGGTACTTTGTTGATCTACTGCCTATCTAATGCACAACTGCGTTCGATTCAGTAGCTTTTTGGTGTGCTTGAGGTGATAAAATACAATGCCTTTAAATTAAGGCGCAAGGAGGTACAGGACCTGTGGACGAGGACGTCCAGTAGGCAATTGTTCTCTCGGATTGGAAAAGATCCGACGTTTACATCGAGAGCGACTACAACGACCAGTAATGCCACTTGAGGTGAGAGAACTGTTTTGTTGACCACTGCCTCTTGAATTCGTCATGAATAATCACAACAAAAATGCTACAAAGGAAAAGGACAATGGGCTGCGGAGCGGTCCTGCTGAGGTTCTCTCGTACATTTCTGCCAAAACAGAGGACGCGACGTAAACCCGGCTTTGGCAGTACAGAGACTTGTCTGTCATCAATACTGCACGAAAAGGCGAACTGCAGCCCTCCCTCGCACCTGCACACCTGAGTGCATTAAGAGCCCATAATGTCCAGGAGCAACAATTCATTGCTCACTCAAGAATAAAGCTAGTTTCTCTTCTATTTTTTTCATGATATTGAGTTTAAACTCAGCCTATATTTTTATTTATACCTTCCTGCAGTTCATAATATTCTTTTGGCCGTCAAAGTGCTAACCGATGATGTTCTGGTAAAAAGGTGGCTTTCATAACAAGAAATGGCAATCACCACGGATGTAAGAAAACAACTCATGCGATCTACTTTCCTGCTTAACTCAGCTCAAATCATTTTTGTTTTACCTATCACTGCTTGTCGCGTGGATATAAATAAATTCTTAACTGACATATATAAAAATAGACTTCTCCGCATCTAAAAGTTGGAAAACAGCGTTCCTATCGGCGCAGTGCTGCAATTTATTTTAACGACGCCACGCATGATTCAAAAATAGCGCAGCTGTAGGGCACGCACCGTGAAACTCATGGAAACGTGCAACGTGGATTGTGAAGGACACGTGACACACGAGTCGCCAACTGTTCTTAGCCTGTGTGTGAGGTTTTGCGCTATCCGCAGCTACGCTGTGTTTGATCATTCGCGATGGAGGGCAGAGTTCGCTGAGCTACTACGCAGAACGCAATTCAGTTTCCGAAGTTATCAAACTGATGTGGGATTTTTAGTATTAGCTGTACATCTGTAAAAAAACACGCGTCTAAAATACAATTCGCTCGCCAGCGTATTTGGTAACTTGATATCGTCGGCTTCCGAGCTCTGTCACAACTAGCATTACTGCGCCGAAAACAGTCGTCTCCATGCCTTAAAATATATTCACAAAAAACCCCCGCCGTAGTGGCTCAGTGGTAGCGCGCTCCACTACTGATCCGGAGTACCTGTGTTCGAACCCCACCGCGGCGGCCACGTTTCGATGGAGACGAAACTCAAGGCGCCTGTGTGCTGTACGATATCAATGCACGTTAAAGATGCCCAGGTGGTCGAAATTATTCCGGAGCCCTGCACTAAGACACATCTTTCTTCCTTTCTTCTTTCAGTCCCTCATTTACCTCTTCCCTTACGGCGCGGTTCAGGTGTCTGCAAGATGTGAAACAGATACTGTGCCATTTCCTTTCCCCAGCAACCCATTGTTATTATTAATTAAAAAACCAGGATGGTTCATATTTTGCAAGCGGATGATTTTGAAAGTTCTTTGTGTTGGAAGAGAAAAATGGACGAGTTCTTACGTGTCCAATCATAATGGTATTTGACCGTACTGAGCTACTCATTGCTTTTGTTGTTTCAGCTCTGTGAATAGCTTCAGCTTTCTGGAGGAAGTCATAGACAATCCTGTGTTGCCCGGTGGGGGGGACGGAGGTCGAATAGTTTCAACTGGTACATAGTGTCGTGTGTGTTATGATTTTGCACTTAACGTCATCTTCGCCAGCGGGGTGCCAATCGACGGCGAAGAGGCCGAAGCTCGGCAGTACTTGCTCGTGAGCCCGGCCGCGACCGCTTGGTGTGTCTCGGGCGCCTGCCCCTGTGGTTCTGGTCCCCCATTGTGCTTTCGACCCACGTCGTCTGAACGACCCGTGACATTCTGGTGGAGGTGCTGGGTGAGCGGCGCGGTGATATTCGAAAAGTTGGCCACAAAGCGTTTGTAGTAAGCGGAGAGGCCCAGGAACCTCCGCACGGCGTTCTTGTCTGATGGCGTCGGGAAGGAAGCGACGACAACTGTTTTATCGGGATCAGGACCGACGTTCTCATGACTGACGACGTGACCCAGAAATTTCATTTCGTCATAGGCAAACTGGCAGTTCGTAGGCTTGAGGGTGGGTCTGCCTTTCTGGTAGCCTGCAGGACTGCTTTTAGGCGAACAGTATGTTCATAAAACGTGCTGGAAAAAAAGACCACTTCATCATGGTAGACAAGGCATGTTTGCCATTTGATGCCGCTGAGCATGGTGTCCATAACGCGCTTGAAGGTAGCCAGAGCAGTACAGAGCACAAAGGGCATCAGTTTGAACTCATACAGTCCATCCGGGGTGATGAAAGCCGTCTTTTCTCTGTCCCGCTCACCAAGTTCCATCTGTCAATATCCACTTTTAAGGTCTATGGATGAAAATAACGCTCATGGCGCAGGTGGTCAAGCACGTTACGGCCGGGCTCACGAGCGAGTACTGCCGAGCTTCTACCTCTTCACCGTCGATCGGCACCCCGCTGGTTGAAGATGACGTTAAGTGCGAAATCATAACACACACGACACACGTGCCTCGGGGCCGTCCTGATCCAGCACCAGAACAGCGCCGAACGTGTCATCGCATACGCCAGTCTTGTTTTGTCCAAGGCGGAAACCAATTACTCGAACAGCGAAAAAAAATTCCTCGCAGTAATTTGGGCGATCACAAAGTGCAGACCCTATCCGTATGGACGCCCACTCCAGGTGGTCACAGACCACCACTGTCTGTGCTGGCTGACCAATCTAAGGGACCCTGAAGGCCGACTTGCGTGGTAGTACCTTCGACTGCAAGAATTCGACGCTACGATCGTCTGTACGTCTGGTCGCAGACACACTGATGCTGACTGCCTTTCCTGTGCTCCCGCTGAATCCGCGCCTTCTGATACGGACGACGACTATGACATCTCCGGAGCTCTAAGTACCGACGATGTGGCGGCGCGGCAGCGACTCGACCCCGACCTTCGCAACGTGATCTCACATTTGGAGGGTCAAGGAGGCGTAGTTCCTTGCGCTTTCGTACACGTAGTACATAGTTTATGCCTTCGAGACAATGTTCTTTAAAAGAAGAACTTTGCCCTGAGCCTGAGGTTATGGCTTTCAGTTGTACCCACTGATCTACGCGACGAAATTATAAAAGCGTCTCATGATGACCCCTCCTCGGGACACTTGGGGTTCAGTCGAAACTCGCGCGAATACGTTCCAGGTACTATTCGCCACAACTTGACAAGGACGTCCGCCATTACACCAGGACCTGCCACAAGTGTCAACGGCGCAGGACTCCACCCGTTAAGCCTGCGGGACTCCTTCACCCGACCATTCCACCGCTCAGTCCGTTCCAGCAAATCGGTATGGACCTACTTGTACCTTTCCCAAAGTCGCAATCGGGCAACCGATGGATCGCTGTTGCGACGGACTACCTCACGCGGTATGGGGAATCACGCGCTCTGCCGTCGTCAACGGCTTGGGATGTGGCAAAGTTTTTTGACGAGTCCATCGTTCTTCGACACGGTGCCCCAGAGGTCCTTATCACTGATCGTGGTGCCGCATTTATGTCTCAACTTTTCTCACAGATACTGAGCTTAAGCAACACCGCCCACCGCAAAACTACCGCATACCACCCACAAACAAACAGGCTGCCTGAGCGCCTTAACAAAACCTTGGCTGATATGTTCTCAATCTATGTCGACATCGAGCACCAAACCTGAGACGAAGTGTTACCATACGTAACTTTTGCGTACAAAACTGCGGTTCAAGAAACCACCGGATTTTCGCCACTTCTCCTGGTGCATGGCCGGGAAGTCGTTACCATGCTCTACGCTATGCTGCCCGCCATCCAGACGTCTACGCTCACTCCAATGCTCAGCTCGTCGCTCAACTTGCGGAAGAAGCCCGACAGTTGGACCGCCTTCGCATACAAGCCCTCCAGCAAGTCGATGCTCGCCGATACAACCAAGGCCACCGTGATCTTCAGTTCAATCCTGGTGATCGAGCGTGGGTGTGGACTCCAATTGGACGCCGTGGTCTTAGCGAGAAGCTTCTGAAACGGTACTTTGGTCCGTACGAAGTGATTCGCCGTATAGGCGAGTTAAATTACGAAGTGCTGCCGATCGTAACGCAGGCGTCCCGCCGCCTGCCTGCCTTCGAAGTTGTTCACGTAGTTCGCCTGAAAGCATACTGTGACCGCTCGGAGCATGTGGCCTAACTCTTCGCGCTCTACACATGTTTTTCAGCCTTAATATTGCCTTTCTGCGCATCGGGACGATGCGGCTTTCGGGAGGGGAGCAGTGTCGTGTGTGTTATGATTTTGCACTTAACATCATCTTCAACCAGCGGGGTGCCGATCGACGGTGAACAGGTAGAAGCTCGGCAGAATTCGCTCGTGAGCCCGGCAGCGACCGCTTGGCATGTCTCTGGCGCCTGCTCCTGTGGTCCTGGTCCCCCATTGTGCCTTCGACTCGCATCGTCTGAACGACCCGTGACAATTTAACCATTAGCTCAGATAGGTTCTGAACTTTGGATTTTATGAGCAAAATGAAGGCATGAGGAAACACAGCCAACACATAAAGGAATCACCGTCGGCAAACTCCAATGTGAGTACCGGCTGGTGAAGCAGAGCCATTGTGTCATGATCGTTTTTAAATCACACCCCACTTCATCCCCGGGGGCTATAGTTGGGCTGGTTGTCAATGAATTGTTTGGTTGCCGGCTCTGACTTGATTGCTTTCTTTATTTTCCGTTTTCGTTCGCCTTCATTCAACCTCGGTGCATCGAAAGGCACGGTTCTGGCGGGTAGGAGTGTAATTCACGACTACTATTTACCCTCTTTTTGTCGGCAAATATTTTGTACACAAAGACCTGCATAAATGCGCATAAATGCTTAAGGCGCTGCTTGTCGGTGCGGTGGCCGCAAGCCTGCCGCGTCCGGTCTAATCAGCCCGTGTTCACTGGCGGCGCGCGACACTTGGCCGTCCACAAGAATCTCCTTGCGGGCGCCAGAAGGAGCTGCTTGTTGCTGAACTTGCCGCAAGCCTACGACTTTAGCACTAAGTTTTTATACGTTTAAGTGCAACCTACGAATTAGTGGCTGCACCTAGCCGAATACCAAATTTTCTTGGCTGAGATAGGTGTACCTTAATTTTACCTGGTAATATTTGCTGTCACATTCAAGAGCTGAGTATGGTGTGAAATCGCAAACGTTTCCGAATTATCCTTTTGTAAAATGTGCTCATTCTTGCTATGTGGCGGATGTGCAATAGCCTTAAAGTTAAACAATAATAAAGATTATATACTCGCCTTTCATGTGTTTTTTGAAGCCGATTAACATAGCGAAGCGAAAAAAGTAATCTTCATCTCGTAGGTACAGGACAAAATTGCCCGTTCAAATTGCTGACGGGAATATAAAATGGCCGAGCGGCTGCATTCGCTCGTTTGGGTGGCAGTGAATTGTTTTTCATGCTTTTACACGGAACTTGACGCCATTGTCGCTGTGTTTAAGATGCCATACGGAAAAGAACCTCAAGTTCCGAAGACCGACTGAGGTTGTCATGATCCAGCATTACGTACTCGATATAAACAATTATTGTCTTCATTGCAGAGTAAAAGGCAGACAAGTTAACAGGGGTGCACTGAAACTGTGAAACAAACAGTAGTGACAAGGAATGTCTGCCGCTCACGCGCACGTAAACACTGCTGGCTAGCAGACGCTAGCGGGCATCCCCAATATGGAAGGTTCGTCGCTGGACTCCAAGGTGGCGGTTCTGCTCAATCTCGGGGTCCATAACTCTATTAAACTTGAAATATTGCCTGCGTGCTCGTTTTTTATTACCTGCCTGGTTCATTCCATGCCTCACGCGAACTTTCCATGGCTAGCCGTCACGTCTCGTGCCGTCCGGTTACATACTCTCTTGGCGCGGCCTCTGCACTTGCCCAGCATGCTGTCCGCGTTTGATACGCGCTTTGAAAACACGCGCTTGTTGCCTATACTCTCGCTGTTTGCAACAACCTCAATATTTTGCACAGCGTTTGAGAGGAAAGGACTTTTTCTTCTCGCCTCTGAAAATTTTTAAACCAAATTCTCTTGACATGAGGTCAACATGCGGGATTACCTGCAGTGGGGTACAAGAGGCGTACCACGAATTACACCGGTACCATTTTATGTATTTTTGTGATGGCTGTGGTACTAATCCAAGAGTTTTCAAAGCAATAGCCTCTGTAAAGCACTGCCTTATTTTGGGCAGAAACAAAAATTTAGGAATCTATGATGGTATGTAGAGATAAAAACATTAGGAGAATGAACACAGGAGTGCGTGGCCTCAGAGCTTCGCAATGCGTTGACACTGACATACGGCGGCAGCAGAGGCATGCGCGGAAAGAGCAGCCGGCCATGCTTAAGGGGCATGTGCCTTTGAATCCGATTCTCGCCGCGTATCACAGACAGCGGTCCGCGAATGCAGCGGCCTCGCGCTGCTGTATTCCCTCCCATATTGATCCTAGCTGTTCATTTATAATAAAGCTAAATAAAGAAAAGGTGCTCAACGTAATACTGCAAAGAACGCTTTCATCTTGGTTTCACGAGTTGGCCCCGCTCCTGATTAGAAATCTGGCCATGCAAGAGCTTGAACTTTCGAACATGTTTTAGATTCTTTGTTCAGAAAAACTGTGACTCAAAAAGAGCCAGGATTCCTATTTTTGGGATTTAAACGGTCATTCTAGTGCAGCGCTTCTTTGAAAGTAAAACTCGTGTATTTAAAAAACCGTTCATGTAAAAAAATATTGCACAGCAACGCCAAGTTTGATCATTTTGAAGTAATTGGTTTATGCTTTATGGGGGTTTAACGTCCCAAAGCGACTCAGGCTATGAGAGACGCCGTAGTGAAGGCCTCCGGAGATTTCGACCACCTGGGGTTCTTTAACGTGCACTGACATCGCACAGCACACGGGCCTCTAGAATTTCGCCTCCATCGAAATTCGACCGCCGCGGCCGGGATCGAACCCGCGTCCTTCGGGCCGGCAGTCGAGCGCCATAACCACTCAGCCACCGCGGCGGCTTCATTTTGAAGTAATGATCGATCAGTGGGGGCAGTAACAGCACGATAAATAAGACAAACTCTAGTAAACATGCGTATGTTAGAGTTTACATATGTGTATTCGAAAAAGTAACAGGCCGAGTACAGATCCCGGAGGTACTCCTAACGCTAATGGGAGTGAATTGAATTTTTGTTTTGTGTTGTCCGCGGCAAATGCCACCTCAGATGTTCTGTGGCGACTGCCTGGGCGGTGTCGAAGATATCAACACTGTACTCGTCTCCCCGTCTTCTTAGTTGTTTGGCGCCCTCTGACGCCGGTGTGGTCCATTCAAGCAGAAACACACTGGCAGCAGTTAGTAAGCACGCCATCAATAGAGTTCAGAATATTGCGTTGTTGTCGAAGGCTCTAGCAAAATCAGAAAACATGACCTTGGTCTGTTGACTAGCATCAAGGTTCATGTTAATGTCGTGCAAGAAACTGGCCAGTTCGATCTCGCAGAAAATGTCTCTACTAAATTCTGCTGTGCAGCGTGATAACATTTGTTAGAATCAAGAAATTCCATGATTGGTATAGAAGACATGGTCCATGATTTTGCATGATACATTGGTTAAAGAAAAGCGACGGTAATACTGGTTAGTTCATGTTAGTTGATTTGTGGACTAAAAAGACCTTCCCAAGTTATATAGCTAGCAAGAAATAATGATCTAGCTAGTAGTTTCTAGAACGACTATTTAGGCGAGTGGCCATGGATTCATCGCTACGGAGCAGGAGGTCTGCTGAAATGCGCAAGATTTACACGCCGGGGCATAGCTTTCGGGAAAATGATTTGAAATCTTTTGATATTTAGAAAAGTTTCCTTTGGAGTTGGAACCAAAGGAGGGCTTCCGTCTTTGGAAGTTCTGATTGCGGACCAGGATACAGTTGTCGAGAAAGACGATAGTTTTGGGACAGTTCACTTGAAGTGATTATATGGTCCTTCCTCACCAGAGCAGGCATGTCGGGGGCGGAATAATAAGCTGCACGGAAAGTGTGCCCTCGAGCTAGCTCGTGCGCTCGCGCATTACCCTATAGATCAAGGTAGGCCGGAGCACATAGCAGAAGGGTGAGGTGTTTGGGTGGATTCGATGTGAGTATGCGAAACGCTTTTAACTGAAGTACGACCATGGGTGAAATTGAGGACGACGCGCTTTTAGTCGCTGATGATTACCTGAGCTTTGGAAGTATCTGAGAGCGCAAAGGCAATAGCTACCGCTTGCACTGTAGTGATATGTGCAGTGGGTTAGGTGGAGGAAGGATGACGAGTCAGGTTCTTAACTGCTGCTACCGCTGTCGCAGCAGTCAGAGTAGGGTACTCTGCTGCGTCCGTGTAAAGTACATCCAAGTCGGCCAGCATAAAGCTGCTTGTTGATAAGTGGGACGCATGTTACGGGGAGCAGGAAGAGTCGTGATGTTGGCCCTAAGGGCGGTTGTGAGATGACAACCGGAGACAGCGTACGGAGAACAGCGATACGAAGTTGGTCGAGAATATAGCGGCCTGTGTAAATTAGTGAGAATCTTTAGCGCTGGGCCAGGAGAGCCGCTTCAATGAGATCGTCAATCATGTTGCATGCTCCAAGGGTGAGGAGCTTGTGTTCTGTAAAGAAAGTGCAGACGCAGTTGTAAAGAGTTTCGGCCAGCTTCAGATTCCGTAGGTTTGGCATAATGGCAATGTGTTCAACATTGGCGAATGCTTTGGCGACTTCGATGCCCAAGATAACCTGTGTGTCTAGAGTGTTGGGTGTGGCTTACATTTCGAACGGTGCGCGGAAAGTTGTTGACGGGATGGTTAGTGCTGTTATTATTTTACAGTTTGCGACACCTCGTCTTATGCGTAAGGCTTTGCAACCATTTGCGAAGTTTTGAAATTCAAAGCGAATTTATCCCCTCTTGTTCGCTAACAGGCAACGAACTCTTTTCACGAGTTATGAACCATACGATAAAATTCTTCGCCAAGGCTATAATCTCTCTGTATATGTTTTTTCCTTAAGAAACGTTGCTTTCTTTAGTTCTCAAGGACGTAACAAAATGGAGAGAATGGGCGCCTGGAAGGAACCAAGACGAAAGAAAGTGGCTTTCTATAGGTTGATGTTAGATGGCACTAGTTTTCGACATAGGCTCTGACGACCAATTATTAATTCAACAGCCACCTAAAACGGTGGGCTGTTTGCTCACAGCCCGGTGGGCCGTTGCCAGTTGCCATGTTACGCAGGTTGTGGCGACGTTAGAAGCTTACGTGACATTTTTAGCTGGTGGGCCGCCTGCTTTTTTATCGAGAGCTACACTACGATAGCTAACTGCAGCGATGGCGTAGAGGTAGAACATCCGCCTCGCGTGCAAGAGGACCGGGGTTCAAATCCTGGTGCCGCGCAATACTCCACCGCGTTTAAAAAAAAATCCGCGTGTCGATGGAATTGCATTACCAGGCCTGGAGTGCGGCCTGATCTCGGTGACCAAAACCGACAACGCACTCCCTCACCAGAGCAGGATTTGGCCACCCTGGTGTAGTACTTGGCCACAACCTTCTATGATCAAACCAATTAACCCTCGGCCCTCAGTCCCCAGCGGATGCAGAGCAACTGACCACGGCGGCGGTCAGACCTGTGACGCAGCGGAGGGTGCTAAGAATCTCTGGCTCCGGACAGGCCGCCATTGGAATCTGAACCTGGCAACGTTTTACGCTAAACTTTAGCTAGTGAGGCTAGCCTAGCAGTGCTGTTTGAGGAAATAGCGGGAATTAAATGGGATGTGATAGGGCTTAGCGAAGTTAGGAGGACAGGTGAGGCGTATACAGTACTAAAGGACGGACACATACTGTGCTATCGCGGGTTAGAGGATAGACGAGAACTAGGTGTGGGTTTCCTCATTAATAAGGATATAGCTGGCAACGTAGAGGAGTTCTACAGTATTAACGAGAGGGTAGCAGCTATAGTAATTAGGCTGAATAGGAGGTACAAGCTGAAAGTGGTGCAGGCCTACGCACCCACATCCAGCCATGATGACCAGACCGTTGAAAGCTTCTATGAGGACGTAGAATCAGCAATGAATAAAGTAAAATCGCAGTACACTGTACTGATGGGCGACTTCAATGCGAAGGTGGGCAAGAAGCAGGCTGACGACCACGCGGTAGGTGACTATGGGATAGGCTCTAGAAATAGCAGGGGAGAGTTATTAGTCGAATTCGCGGATAGAAATAATTTACGGATCATGAATACCTTCTTCCGCAAACGAGAAAACAGGAAGTGGACCTGGAAGAGCCCCAGTGGTGAGATTAAAAATGAAATCGACTTCATACTATGCGCTAAACCTGGCATCATTCAGGATGTGGCCGTCCTCGGAAGGGTGCGTTGCAGCGACCATAGAATGGTAAGGTCTAGAATTAGCTTGGACTTGAAGAGGGAATTGAAGAAGCTAGCGACGAAGAAGACCATTAACGAGTTAGCCGTAAGATGGAAAGCACAGGAGTTTAGGATAGCACTGAAAAACAGATATCCGGCTTTAACTGAGGAAGATGATCTTGATGTTCATTCAATGCACGATAACCTGACATCAATAATTACGGAGTGCGCAGTAGAAGTAGGCGGTAGGACAGTTCGAAAAGATACCGGGAAGCTATCTCAGGTGACGAAAGATCTGATTAAGAAGCGCCAAAACATGAAGGCATATAACACTACCGATAGAATAGAGCTAACGGAGCTATCAAAGTTAATAAATAAGCGCAAGGTAGCCGACATAAGGAGGTTTATTATGGAGAGAATCGAGCATGCTATAAAGAACGGAGGTAGCCTAGAAACAGTGAAGAGGAAACTAGGCATAGGTAAAAACCAGATGTATGCATTAAGAGACAAGCAGGGCAATGTCATTAGCATTATGGATAAGATAGTTAACGTAGCCGAAGAGTTCTACACAGACCTGTACAGTAGCCAATGTAATCAGAGCGCTAATGAGAAAGACAGCAGTGCACAGCAATGCGTCATCCCGCCAGTAACGAAAGATGAAGTAAAGAAAGCCTTAGAAGCAATGCAAAGGGGAAAAGCAGCTGTGGAGGATCAGGTAACAGCAGATCTGTTGAAGGATGGAGGGGACATCGTGCTAGAAAAACTAGACACCATGTATACGCAATGCCTTATGACCTCGACTGTACCAGAAGCTTGGAAGAATGCAAACATTATCTTAATTCATAAGAAGGGAGACGCCAAGGACTTGAAAAATTGCAGGCCGATCAGCTTACTATCCGTTGCCTACAAAGATATTTACTAAGGTAATCGCTAATAGAGTCCGGGCAACGTTAGACTTTAATCAACGAAATGATCAGGCAGGCTTTCGTAAAGGATATTCCACAATAGATCATATTCACACTATCAATCAGGTGATAGAGAAATGCGCAGAATATAACCAACCTCTAAATATAGCTTTCATTGATTACGAGAAAGCATTCGACTTAGTGGAAACCTCAGCAGTCATACAGGCATTGCGTAATCAGGGGGTAGAAGAGCCTTATGTCAAAATACTGGAAGATATATATAGCAACTGCACAGCTACAATAGTCCTCCATAAAGTCAGCAATAAAATTCCAATAAGAAAGGGCGTCAGGCAAGGAGACACGATCTCGCCAATGCTGTTCACCGCATGTTTGCAGGAGGTTTTTCGAGGCCTGAATTGGGAACAGTTGGGAATAAGAATAAATGGAGAATACCTAAATAATCTGCGATTTGCTGATGCCTGGCAAGGGAACAACAGTTCACAATTGGCAGGGAAAGCCTAGAAATTGTGCCGGAATACGTCTACTTAGGGCAGGTAGTGACAGCTGATCCGGATCATGAGAGAGAGATAACTAGAAGGATAAGAATGGGGTGGAGCGCATATGGCAAATTCTCGCAGATCATGAGTGGCAGTTTACCAATTTCCCTCAAGAGGAAAGTGTACAACAGCATAATCTTACCGGTACTCACCTACGGGGCAGAAACGTGGAGGCTAACGAAAAGAGTTCAGCTTAAGTTAAGGACAACGCAGCGAGCCGTGGAAAGAAAAATGATAGGTGTAACGTTAAGAGATCGGAAGCGGGCAGAGTGGGTGAGGGAACAAACACGGGTTAATGACATCCTGGTCGAAATCAAGAGAAAGAAATGGGCTTGGGCAGGGCATGTAATGCGAAGGCAAGATAACCGCTGGTCTTTAAGGGTAACGGAGTGGGTTCCAAGAGAAAGTAAGCGTAGCAGGGGGCGGCAGAAGGTTAGATGGGCGGATGAGATTAAGAAGTTTGCAGGCAAAGGGTGGATGCAGCTGGCAAAGGATAGGGTTAATTGGAGTGATATGGGAGAGGCCTTTGCCCTGCAGTGGGTGTAGTAATGCTGCTGATGATGATGACACTACGCTACCCAGTCGAGCATTTCGCCTTGAGCCTGGGAGGCCGATAGCGCGCATGCGCGAACCTGAGAGCAGCAGCAGGTACGCGGCTCACAACATCAGATTTCGCTGCCGCCGCCGCGCGAGCAGCCGCGCCGGCCCGACTATGCCCGCCGACGCCGCATGTCAATGCGCATGCGCGGCAAACCGGAGAAGTTCAGCTTGTGCGTGGCGCATGACGTCAGAGCTCGGCCGCCGCCGCAGCCGCGTGTGGGGTAGTGTGGATAAACTGCGTATGTGCGGCTGTTTGCATAAAAAGTGAAGGGACACGACTCGGTGTGGGGATTTCAATAGGGAACAAGACTCTCTTTGTCGATACATTAAAGAGAACTTTGATCTTAAGTTAGCTAGCGATCCTCGCATTCAGACAGTGGGGAACTACCATTGATCTTATGTATCTGAGAGAAACCAACCAGTCTAAATGCTGTGTAGGCAGCATTTAGACAACTGCTTGTTACTTTACCGATCATGAAGCAGTGTTTATCTCTGTCAAGACAACTGAATAAATAAGCAATGTGTTTCACCGAATAATTCTTCAATGCTAAACATTATAGTCACAACAACAAGCATAGCTTACCTAAGCCAGTGCCAATGATTTTTTTTTTCGTTCACAACGCTGAAGGCGACGATAACACCGATGGCGGCGGATTTCCTTTTGAGCAGGAGCCTTAACGCTATATCCTTCAAATTTCTTCCGTGGCTTTCCATAGGTATGTTACCACCGTTTTTTCGGCACTACTAAAAGCATTAATGGCTTAGAAAATACACTGCAAAAATTTTCCCTCCAGTCAAATAAAACTTGTAATATCCACACCGACGTCTGGGAGCCGCGCCTTTGAAGTGAATAGCGTTGTTGCACAGGGTCTGGGATCGGTGTCGAATGTTGGTTAGAAGTACGCAGTTACTTGCGAAATCTGTCGGTGATGGCGATACCAGTATTTTGTTGCTTGCTATTTTTGTTGGTCATAAGATCTCAGTTTTCTGACATCAATAAACTTTCCAAGTGAACAAGGACACGCCCACGTATTCTGGATTTTGCGAAGATAACTTGACCAACGCTATTGGCATGAACGTCGTTGGGTTTTCTCTGTTCCATCATGAGTCAAACGCGACTGAATTGGTGCTGAGTGATATAAAACAATATGTTTCTGTCAACAAAGCAATGTATCCTGGCATGTGCATGAATGTGGGTGCATGAAAGCATCGTCCTTGTTACTAGAGAAAACTGACAGTGAGACTGTGCGCGTGTGCAGCATGCTGACGAGTAGACCGATGACGTCATCGAACTTCACCTGGAAGACATAATCCCGCTGAGTATAGCATCGGACACTCGATGCGAGGCCAGTGGTAGCTAAAAGAGCCAGACATACGAGCTTGGGTGAACAAGACACTTAAGGGGCATGCTTTTTGGTACCTTATGTCCTGCCTTCTTGTCTACATAACCAGATGGGTTGTAATGAATATTAAAGTGAACCAGGTAAAACCATGTAGAGAGAGAATATATAGGTGAAGAAATTGGTGGCTGTGCCTAAGTTTTTTTTCAGACTGACACAATGAGACATTTCGCAGGAAGGGCACCTCGCCTACGTAACTATCGCAATGCAAAACACCTTATTGTTGCTCCTGCTCATTGCGTTATTACTGCAACGGCATAAATCAGAGTGCACGTTTGGTGCAACGCTGTGAACGTTCGATGGAACGCTGTTAAAGTTCTGGTGCAAGGCTAGTGTTTGATGCAATGCTGATGGTGTCGTTCGGTGCCGCACTGTCCGCATCCTCCGGTGCCTATACAATGCCATGTAGAACGCGGTCAGTGTGTTCGCTGTGCTGGCTGGTTGAAGGCTCAATAAACAACTTTCCAACAGCCTTCTGTATCCTCTTCTCGGACATCACCAGAACGAAACCCGTACCGAAACTGAATACTCCTAAACGTGCAAAACATAGCTATCCACATTGTTGGCACCATTTCCTGCACCACCAACGTGCGTTTTTCAATTGTTTCCAACGCCGTATTGCATCTTCTCTGCGTAGTGTGTTACATTAGTGCAGCCCTCTATATGTATAAATAAAAAACTGAAAGAATCTGTTGTTTAAGCCCACTTGTGTGGGTGAGGGCTATTTGTACGTTTCTGCCTCACCATGTCTTAGTGTTTTCTGCTGGCATGAGCCAGCAGCCCAGGGTTGGTTTTTAGCTTCGTGAAATTTCAAAACAAATTGTTAGAGCGTAGGTTAGACGCTTAAACATAATCAGCAAGTGCCCATTAGCAACAGCGGACGAAAGGTCTCGAATGGGGAAAAAAAACGATACGACACCCTGACGGCTCTCTGCCCCTCGGTTGTTAATGCAGGCGGCGCATTGGCCCTCTTTCCCACGTATTTGGAAAAAATTGCTGACGGCTATGACGCGGCGCACCTCGGAAAGTCGTCAATGGCCGCAGGGCTGTGCGTCTGCGCAAATGACAAAGACTTCGGTTAAGGGATACGTCGACACATTCCAACCCTCGGTGGGACAGGCTGCCGCCCTTTTCCAGCCAACAAAGGCAAATACCAAATCCGAATGAGGACTTGGCAACGACAGTGCTATAGCATTTTCTTGATAGCGCTTAGAACGATCACGTTCACGCAGCGCTTTCCTCTTTTTGCGTTTTTCAGTCAAAGTGCTTATACGATGAGTTACCAGCTGGGCTTCACGACCGCAAGAATTAGACCCCTCCAGAATTAAGTATGGATGGCAACGAGCTGCTCGTCTCTCTAGCCTATCCATGCTATATGCGCCTATGAAGAAGCCGGGTTTTAAATGCCAAGCGGCCGCTTTCACAACAGTCCTCCGACCCATTGTTATTATGGCAAGCAAGCGCCTACACCCGCGGCAGGATTTATCTACGAGCGACATGCAGTGTGTGCATTTGCGAAAATTTAACCAGGTGCGGTGAGGAACCGTTCATGAGAACCCAGTCGCACGTCTAACCTCTAGCCGCACTCGGTCTGAGAAAAGTATGCTGTATCTCGCTGTAAAAAGACATCAACGAGTTAGCAGTAAAAGGAAAAGTAGAGGAATCCAGAATCTCGCTGGAGAAGCCATATTACGCGGTAGGAATTTATACGTTATCTGTGTTCAGCAGGAGCAATTATCGCATGCGTTTAATTACTTTCAATAGAAAATATCGGACAGATTTTGGTCTGGTTGGTAAATGAATCTAATTTAGTTGCGAAAAGAACGGCCACCAAGAATGAGGTAACAAAACTACTCAAAAATTTCTCGAGTGCGAAACAGCAGCAAAAGGTACAGTAGCTACAGAGCACACGGGCAAGCTATCTGATAAGACGAAACTCCTAACAACGAAACACGAAAATATGAAAGCTTCCACCCCAATAGATGGGATAGAGCTGCCAGAAATAATGTCTAAGATAATAAAGAAGCGTAGCTAAGAGCTTGCGGCAGTGTACTTCTTGAAGAATCTGGCTGTAAATATGTGAGGAAGCCTCAGACACCTCTAAAAGATATTATTCAGTCAAAAAAAAATGTACACTCCATACAACCATGAGGGAGAAATCAATGTTAATGAGCAGAAAATTGTTAAAATAGCTGGAGAAGTTCGCGCACACCTTCCAAGCAGCCTGAAAATCAAAGAGCAAATGATCAAACCGAGGGTATGGAAGAATTCGACGTCCCACACTGATCTAAATAAAGGAAACATTTCTCTCTGAAACCTCGCCACCCAGTATACGCTGCGCCCAATGGCCTTTAACGTGCGGCAACCTTAGAATGCTACCATTATCCTTGTTCACAAGAGCGAGGATACCAAGGACATAAAAATTACAGGCCGTTTAGCTTACTGTCGGTTCTTCGGAAGAAAGGGGATATTAAGCACTTGAAAAAAAAAAACAGACCGCTTAGCTCACTCTCGATTGTTCAAAAGATATCTACTAAATTTACTGTGTTAATTGCTGACCAAATTCCAGCAACCCAAGACGTATTTTAACCTAACAATCAGACTGGCTTTCCGAAAACATTTTCCACTACAAAGAACCACGTGGTATAGAAATGTGCAGAATGTGCCAAAACATTATGTGTAGCATTCACAGATTAAGATAAAGCATTTGACTCGGTCGAAACCTCAGCACTCATGCCAGAATTGACTAGCAAGTGTTAAGAGGAGGTATAAAAAAATATATTTGAAAACATTTGCAATGGCTCAACAGTGACCACAGTATTCCACAGGCAGACCATAAAACAAAATTAGACTCGGGGTCAGGCTAGGGGTCATGATGTACCCGTTACTATAGCATGTATTCGAAACAGATGTGTAAATCTTGTAGATAAAGTATAAAGAAGAAAACCTTAGCCGTCTACAATTTTCTGCTGACTGTGGTTTGCTAAGTAACTGTGGAGCCGAATCAGAAGCGTTCTCTAGAACATAGGCAACAAAGTTTAACGGTTCGTCTTAAACTATATTAAGAAACGTAAGTCATGTTCAGCAGTCTCAGATGGGAAAACTAGTAAACTGTAGGCAGCGAAGCATTGCAAGTGGCTCCGGAGCGATCTCGTAAAGAATGTAGTGTCCGCTGACCCAGACCATGACCGTGAAGTAAACAGGGGCATAAGGTTAATGTGTATAGAGCATTTGCAATGTAATCTCACATCGTAAATACCAGTTCGCTAGTATCCCTGAAGAATAATTGTGGTCTATAGGGGTTTAACGTCCCAAAGCGACTGAGGCTATGAGAGACGCAGTAGTGAAAGGCTGCGGAAATTTCGACCACCTGGGGTTTTTTAACATACACTGACATCACACAGTACATGAGCCTCTAGAACTTCACCTCCAACAAAATTCAGCTGCCACGGCCGGGATCGAACCCGCGCCTTTGGGGTCGGCAGCCGAGCGCCATAACCAAAACCCAACCAAAACTCAGCAGTAAAGCAGGAACTTAAATGGTTAGGAAAACGTTTTTATTTTGTACTCAGGACAGCACAGCGAGCGAGCTGTGAAAAAGAAAAATTGGCGGAAACCTAAGCTTCGCCTTTAAGAGTGTAGCGCGACAGCGTCTTGCAGCTCTGCCAGGGAGTCCACGGAACGCCATCGCCCGGTCGGCGCGACGCCTTGCCCGTTAGACAAATCGCTCTGCTACGTACGCTGATACGGATGCGCGGAGCGGCAAACCTTGTAGAAACGCTGCCAGGTGCCTTGTCGAAACACGCGGGACTCAAGTTGCACTCGTAGTTCGTCGGAACATCGTTGTCGACGAACCCGATGCGATGAACGCCAGCATAGCTTCCGCGCCGAACGAACGGGAAGCAAGCCACTAGTTTCGCGGTGAATGCGCTTTGTGCGCTGCGTTGTTCGCCGCTCACCGCGTGATTTCTGCGTGCCCGCACGGCCCCACTGCGCCCGAATGAGACGAGCTGGAGGCGCTGCCGTCGAGCGCCATCTGTGGGGGCAGTGGCGTACATTGTGAGAAGGAGGAGGAGGGATTTTCTGCTCACGAGGAGGAGGATGAATTTTTCGCTCACGGCCGACGCCGACGACAACGGCTTTTCTGCGACACGAGCTCCTTTACGCTGTCGCGTTATAATGTATAACAAAAGTTACCTTACATGAAGAGAGTGAAGTTGATCAGGGTACAAACGCGATTTGCTGATATTCCAATAGCGCACCGCAGCGGTAGCCTAGTGGTTTGAGCATCCGCCTGACATACGGGAAGTGCGGGGTTCTAACCCCAGTGCAATCGGGTACCCATCGGTGATGCAAATGGTACAAACTTTCCCCTGCTCTGATGCTCGGCTCCTTTAGAGTGAAATGTTTAGGAAATGGGTCTTCGACCCCACCTTGCCCAATGAAAACTACGTTGTGCCATGGCGCTCCTTGGCCAAAGCTGCCCTTGCGTCATAAAAATTCAACTTCACCATCATATCCCAATCGCAGGGAAAAAGAAATGGGTATGGGAAGGCACTATAATGCGTTGACACGATAATCAAACGTTTCTACGGGAATATAGTGGATTCCAAATCGCTCAAGCGCTTAAGAGAGGCCATAGAGGCTAAGCTATTTATCCTAATTATAATGATGATGATTAATTTCAACTCAACATCACCATATTGTGTATGCAGCAACTAAGCCACACCCATGTCTCGTGTTTAGCAGCACTGAGCGTCAGTTCATCTCAGTGAAAATTTGAAGCCGTTACGGTTCTGACATTCATCGTCACCAAGCCATCTGGTTCGCTGCAGATCTTAGGGTGAGAAATCAATGAAGGCGAAACTACATTTGGAAAAGGTATTTCTGCACATCTGCATAGCCATATGTAGAGTGCCGACAACATTTGCATAAGCGTTTGCGCCGTGACATGGGTCTGTGTACGTTCCGCTTTCAGAGCAAAAGCTCCACTTCTCGCATGTAAAGCTGAAAGTCAAAGTGGCGCTTCGATTTGACCTCTTAATGTAGGCTCACCAGAGGTGTGGCTGTGACGTCATACCACGTAACTTGTCGCAGCTCTTACCACTCGTCCCGCCGATTCGACGACCGGATCTCCGAGCACTCGCTCCCGCCACGTGACTAAACACGTGATTGGCTTTTGCTCAATAAAAAAGTAACTCCGTTTTAACTACTGCTGAGCCTGGCTAGAGTTCGATAGTTGTGGTGTGTCGGGCAAACAGACGCGGCTTGTCGTCTATAACGTTGTGTTCCGCACTGGCAAGTGGCACTTAAATTAATGGCCGTTCGCTAGAGGTTGGTCCCGCAATGAACGCTCCGGCCTATTGCTGCAGTGCCACGTGTCTGCCACAACATTGTCAGACCTGATGCATGCAGCCCACGTATCTCTCTCACAAACGCCACGTACCTCAAAGCGCGGTTGAGGCGTCTGCTTACCCAGGGAGACGGTTACGCGCCCTTCATTTGAAAACTGAAAATTAGTTTTTTGCGAAAGGAAATGGCGAAGTATATGTCTCACGTCTCGGCGGACACCAGAATCGCGCTCAAGAGAAGGATTAAAGAAGGGAGTGAAAGAAAGGAAGAGGGGCCGTAGTGGAGGGCTCTGGAATAATTTCGACCACATGGGGATCTTTAACGTGCACTGACTGCGCACAGCACACGGGCGCTTTAGCGTTCCGCCTCCTTCGAAACGCGGCCGCTCGGGTTTGAACCCGGGGCCCTGGCTATCATCAAAATCATCGGAGTCTAGAACGTTGTCAACGCCATCGCCAATCAACACAATGAACGCCGAAGGCCTAGAGTTTCACTGCCGCGTTTCTTCCACAACGTTGTCAATGCCAACGCATGAAGCGCAGATCTGTCATTACTGCCACGTAGCTTAAAGCGAGACTGAGGTGTCCACTGTCCCAGAGGGCCAGTTATGCGCCTTTCCTTTCCATTCGAAGCTTCCGCTCTTTATCGGTTTCGGCATAGCTCCAGCTGGGTGACGTCATGGGGTTCTCCTTGGTTTAAGGTAATATGAAACACATGCCGAACAAGCTATGGAAGGTAGTATAAAGCTTTCACTTTAAATGGACAGCACTCACCGCCTAGACACAAACGAGAGTTGGAGCCAGAATCAGTCGCCGGAACGAGTCCTTCGACTGAGCAATAGAGACGCCCGGCTACTTCTAGCGATGCCTATGATAGAGAGCGAAGCCGCGTTGGCTAGAGATAAGTCACTAAAGCGGGCTCGTGCAGTTGAATTAACCGATGATTAACGGGAGTTACGTCTGGAGAAGCAGCGGCACATCCAACAAGAGTGTCTCCAACGGAAAAGAACAGCGGAGGCTGCAAATGTCATCGCGTCGACATCGGGCACTTGTTGGTTGCCAGTGAAAGCGTTCAGCCTACTCCGATGCAGATTGACATAGAGTCGAGCCGTTGCCTGACAGATCATGCCATTCGTTTAGGTAAGTGTGCGTCTGCTACTGATCGCTCCCATGGGAAATGCACGGAGAACCCATTTGGCCACGTGTGCAGTCCATGCGGTCGACTGTGGTTTCAGCGGGACTTAAGCACGACGAGTGAGCCAATGCTTACTATGTTTCGCAGTGCCCTTTCATTGTATAGTGTGAGCAATGGCTACAGATGGCCGCCTGTGCAGGTCGGATTGTCAGTGCTTAACGATGTGGCCAGACGGTCGCTATCGCCGCGGGTCCCGTTCTTTAAAATCCAGAGGCTAATGAACTGGCGAAGCGGCCAGTTCGGAATCAAGGTTTCGATTGTTAACGTTCCGGTCTGGACAGAGAGTATGCTAATGCAACTTCTGAAAGATTTGGATTACAGCGATTCGACAGAAGAGTGCCTGGAATTGGATTTTGAAAGGCCTGATTTACAGTAGCGTAGCCTCGTCGTTAGACCAACGGACTGTCGTTTACGACCGCGACTCTATGTTAACATTGGCGCCACGCGAGGGTAAACAACCGGTTAGCGTTCTGTTCGACACCCACGCCGAACAGTTGTCTTTCCCTGAAATTTACCTCTGTAACGCGCCTGAGATTAAGTCGGTAACTAAATCGACGCCCTTTAAAATGGCTTCTAGCGAGATACGACGCCTTGAGGCGCGGCGGCTTGCTGACGCACATTCTTTACATATCCATGAACGTGATGCATTATCCCTTTTCTAGCAACGTGAACGCCTTGTGTAGGAACATTCAAGACTCCCGAGCCTAACGCGGTCTGACGTTGAAGATGCTGAAAACGTGAAACGACTAATACACAATGACCTGTGAATAGCACACCGATACACGCAAGAAGAAATCTCAGATTTTCACAGTGATCAGACAGTTGGGTAATCCGAGTGTATTTCTAACGCTCTCAGCTTCGACACTGCATTGGCCTTCACTTCTGAATTTGCATAACAGTTTGAAGGTTACACCGTCGGAGATGGCTGTAGAGGATGAAAACGAAATGTGTAGGAAAAACGCGGCAACAAGGTTAACAAGGATCCGACCACATGTGTGGTCTACTTTGATCATACGGTTAGGATGATAATGAACATCCTGAGGAATTCAGAGGTTAGCCCGATTAAACCATACCGCGTGGTGGAAAGTTTCAAAAGAATTAGTTTCCAACTCCGGGGTAGCCCGCATTCGCACTTTCTTCTTTGGCTGAATGATGCGCCCAATGAAGGAGATGATAACGACGACATGCCAAATATGTTGGCCATGACAGAAGTTTGTCTACATAGCCTTCTCTACATAGCCGTCTAAGTGTCACTAGCCTTCAGGGCCTCTACATCACCAACAGTGAGAAAGACGACCATTTTCACTATCACATGAAGAACGTCGACGGATATTTTGCCGCTGAATTGGCGCGGCTAGAACAACATTCTCTAGCTACAGCGTGGACCGCTGTTTGAACCTCCTATTCTCCGCCGGCCAGTGTTAACCGTCGCTTTGATAAATACTAGGTCTCTGAGAGCGCACGCGCAAGATATTTGCCTTCTCAGGCTCGTCAATCTAGCTGTTGTGGTGGTTTGAATTAGGTTGGGTTTAAGGCGGTTTAACGGCCCAAGGAGACTGAGGCTATCAGGGACGCCATAATGAAAGGCTCAGTCCCAAAGGGACTGAGGTTATGAGGGACGCCGTAGTGAATGGCTCCGGAAATTTTGACCACCTGGTGCTCTTTAGCGTGGCCTGACATTCTGCAGAACACGGACCTCAAGAATTTAGCCTCCATCGAATTTCGACCGCCGCAGCCGGCATTGAACCCGCGTCTTTCGAGTGAGTAGTCGAGCACCATAACCACTGTGCCCCTGCAGCCGATGTGGTGGTTGCCACGGAAACCGCTGTTCTCAAAGATGCGGTCGTTCTAATGCTTCGCTACAAATGGTTGGCGGCGGCTCACTGGTCTGGATAACGCATTAGAATGCCGGGGTAGCAATCTATGTCACTCAAGATCAAACCTGCGAAGAACTCATTCCTGCCATGCAGTCCAGACACGGAGTCCTGCTCGGTAACCTGGAAGAGCGGACTGATTGCAGACGGTGTGTACATTGCGCCCAACACCACCGTCGCAGACGCCTTGGAGGTGGTGCATACGTGTATACCATGCTGAGATCTTCAAGATCGGTCGATACTACTGTTCAGAGATGTCATCAAGACGGAGTCTAGCTTCTTTGTGAAAATATACGAACAGTTCGGCCTAACACTCGCCTCTGACCTCGAGGTTTCAACAACACAGTGGAACACCACGTTGGACCCGGTACTCCACAAGTTCCCGCTTGGATCTGGCCTGGATGTTTCGGATATTCAAATTCTTGCGAACTACTTCACCGATCCTAAAGCAGTTTTTGATATAATCTCCAGAAACGTCCGAGCTTCACACACAGTTGAAGAATAATGATTGACCAACGCTTGAAAATTAAATGTTGAGGCAAAGCTAAATGATGTGCAACCACGCTTAATCAAGATTTTGCTCCGTATAACCCCGCTCAGGCGAGTTCAGCCACACCCATTTTTCAGAAACAGTGCGGGATGTGAGTGCACATCCGTTTGCGCCAAGATGTTAGTGTGCAGAGCACTTCTCTGCAACTGTGCGTGTTGTGTGTGTGCGCAGCATGTGTGTCTATGCAGGACATAATGTGCATGAGGAAGACGTGCGCTCCATGTGTTGCATGCCGTTTCTCCAGGTGAATGCCACACAGGTGTGTGCGTAGTCTCATCTAACCAAGAGCACTCCAAACAATTCTTTGTTATATGACATAATCACCCTCCATTCACACCATTACTCCCCTTTTACCTTCACTTTCCTTTTTCCCCAGTGTGGATTACCAGGTCAGAGTCCCCTTTGCGCCGGCCGACCTCTCCGCCTTACCTTTCATTAGAATACATTCTCTGTCTCTTGCCACAATGCAAGAAATTGTACAAAGGTTTGAAGCTGATTATGCACTTTGCTATAGCAGTCACAGGCTGTAATTTGGGTTAGAGAGCAGGTTGGTGGCCGTTCAGGTTTCAAGTCCTTCTTCATCCCATAGTTTACATTTTATGCCTTTCCTTACTTTTACCAAGCGTATTATGAACGTCACATTCATTTCCTTTTCGAATTTTTATAATTATCCAGCATGCTTATTACGCCTAATGCTTTATACGAGAGGTTTGGGCAAATGAGCGTAACGGGGTATACTGTTCAATTTTTCTACATCGCAAAATCTGAAGGGCTGCTCTAAATCATGCTACTTGCGTTTTACGCATACGGGTCTGGTAATTGCCAGTCTATAAAGTGGGAGTAAGGCACGCCATGTTGGCTTCGCTTCTTGGCTGTCCTGACTTTGCAAGCTGGATAAAAAGTTAGAATATTCATGGATCCCTCTTCACTTCATGAATTGGTAGTACAGGCTTTTATCCTCACTCTGAAAGAAATCTTAGTGTGGTGATTTGTCAAAAAAAGTGTGTATTTTGACCATTACTGGCTTCCTCACGTTTAGAATGACAGCAATTTTACAAACTTAATAGAATGTTTTAAGTCAAATGACAGTTACGAGCGTGTAAAACGAATATTTCAGCGTTAGCTGTGGCGTGAGAGCAAATAATTTTTGCACACATGTTGCTTCTTTTCCCGCAAACTCATATAGCCGTGTGCCCGAGTGCACTGTCACCAAGTGCATCAAAAGATATTAAATTGCTGATTTTCCACAAAGCAGGCTGCACGCAGTGGAATCGAACAAGTGAAATTAAGCGGCTGCGTTGCAAAACGGCTCCGGCTGGTAAGCCGCATAGGTTCAGTCGATGCTGCAACCCGTCGAGACCGAAAATTGAATTTTAAGACATTTTTCAATGCCTAAGAGCACTAAGGAATGCTGCCTGCCGTATGCACGTAATATCTGCTAGACAAGAAATCGTTAAATCAGCGATAATACTCGCCGTTGCCTTTAAAGAACGCGTGAAAGCCACGCTTCAAAAAATTCAATAACTGTGGTCATCCCAAAATAAGGAAACCACCTTCCTGCCGAAACCACATTGTGGGAGCGGTTAAAAAGTAGAAGGCGCGGTTATCGTTAGAGCCATCAGACTTGAAGAAAGTTATCCGTAAGGAGCAGTACCACATGCACACGTTTGAGGATATACCACGGCGTCTTTTTGGTGTGAAGTACTCTTCGACTTTGAGGAACCGTAGTTGTTCTAGCAGGGGAAGCTGGACGAGCAAAACTAATGGCTTTGAAACAAGAGCACTCAGTGTATAAAATTCAGGTTTGTGCAAGCCATTTTGCATAACGTAATTTCAAGCTGTTTTTCGACGAGCAATGCACGGAGCCTTGCAGGGCGTGGCTGGTGTTGCCGTTGTGATGGAAAGCATAATAATCTGGAAAAACTAGGAAGGAAAAGAACAAAAACCTGCTCAAGGTACTGGTGCTTTTCACAGAACAGAACTTGATGTTGAGCAAAACAAAAGCGACTTTTTGCAGCCCTAAGTACACTATATTGGTGATGTACCTAAAGCGGAGTGGATTCTGTGTCGACACTCTGTCAGTGGAGGACGTTCTACCAGTACAACTACTAAATCGTAGGTAATTTTAAGCTTTCCTCGGGACTATAAACTTTGTGCCGCGCTTTGTTTCTAATATATCTGCCGTGTCTGCGTGACTTAAACAGCATACAGTGGCCGCCCCTAAATTGCAAGTACTTCAAGCATTGCAGCCATCCGCACCCTGCCGCAACGATTAGCATGTTAAGGATAGACTCCTGCTTCACACTCTAAAATGAACTTCTTTCGCAAGATCGCTTGCAGCAGTAGCAGGTAACGTCTAGGTCTCCTTAGATACGCTAACTAAAGGGTGCGAAATTAAACACAACCCGGTGCTCGAACACACGAACCACGTTTGCAGGATCAGGTGATCGAAATTTAGTTTTAACCTGAATGAGCACAGCGAAGATTCCAGATCCTAGTCCCCGCGCACATCCCACATAAAGCCGGTCGTGGGGCTGTAGGCAATTGCGCAGAATTTCCTTTCTCCACTTAGAAAGTGGAGGAAGGAAATTCGTCCACACGTTCTGACACTTCCATCTCCCACTATTATCCTAAGGTGGAGAGGATTACTGTACTCTCTACTTTCCTAACTGACAACTGAGGCGGGTGGCATGTGGCCAAGAGGACACCAGCCCCCAGCGACGGCGGCGGTAAACTAAGGAATGACCTAGTATAAGCTAACGCTGCAATGAAAATTGGTTATTTATAAAAGGCCAGTTTATTTTAGAGCAAAACGTCTTAATAGCTTACAATTGCTTAATGCTGTGGAAACAATTTCTCGCCTTTTCTCCTTTTTTTCCTGCCGCACAGGCACTACGTACATGGCAGCGATACAGCATTTTCCTCTCTGCGTAGGATCGTCCCTGAGGTCAACATGATCGTACAGTTATCCTTTTCCTAGAAGCGACCTTAGTTACTTTAGGAAAACCTCTCTGGACAGAACTTTTCTTGCTTTTTGTGCACCACTAACATCCAGGTGCTTATTGCGGTTCGTGGCAATAAACTCTACTTGTATCTCTAATGTGAGCTGGTGTTTGGCCACACTACATATATCTCGCACTAGGTATAGAATGGTGAGGTGTTTTGTCCCTTCAGTGTTCTGGAGAGATCCATACTATATATACAGTGCAGATTCGCTTCTGCACTCTCCTTGGGCATGTTAATGAAATTGTAGCTATCATGCACAGAACTGTATTTATCTTTCCCATTCTTTGCGGTCATCTGATATTTAAAGAACGTTCTCCTCTTGAGGTCTTTACAACTCGAAGTGCGAACTGCGCGTGTCGAACATGCAAGGATACTTAGATATTTCTTGGTTTCTTTTAGCAGAAACGTCTTTACATATACTACATTCTTTTTCCTCAGTCACAATTGAGTACAGCCATGAGGTAACTGATCGCTAAATGTGCACGTCAACAGGCACTGCAGTAATATTTGGAGATATGTACGCTTCTTCAAGCAACTGCTTTTATGAGGCTGTTTCGAAAGAATGCGAAGTCCAAAAACTTGCCTCCGTGGTGGCTCAGTGGTTATGGCCTCGGCTGTTGGCCCGAAAGACGTGGGTTCAATACCCGCCGTGGCGGTGAAATTTCTATGAAGGCTTAATCCCAGAGACCCGTGTGCTGTGCGATGTCTGTGCGCGTTAAAGAACCAAAGGGAGTCGAAATTTCCAGACACCTTTGCTACGGCATCTCTTATAGCCTAAGTCGCTTTGGGACAATAAATGCTCATACTCCATAAACCAAACAAAACCGAGAATAGTCTCTAGTATGCGCAGCGTTAAATATATGTTATTCAAGAGGACATTCTTCGTTAAAGGGAAGCTGAAGCACTTTTAGAAAAAAATGAGTTCTCTGCGTCATTTTATAGCTTTTAGTCCGCTGAAAAAGAATATCTCACTCAACAAGGGCGGAAATACACGCAAAAAGCTGTTTTTTAGAAGAAAACGCGCCCCGTCGCCTCGGCGCCGAGCGAACGCAGCTCTTGCACGCGATTGGCCGGGACTGTCGTGACGTCATCCACGGGAATCTCCGGCCGGCACCGACGGCGTTGCTGCGTAGCGCGTTGCTTCAGCTGGCTTTTAAGGACTACATTTCGGAAATTATGGATAATTCAAGCGGTGTTAAACAGTTTGGACTTTCAACATGCATGTTCGAGCCATCAGCAGCTTCAGAAAACGGTGGAAACAACGACGCCGCGGAGTGCGCGGGCAACGAAAGTCAAGTCGCGACATTTTCACGTGTTGGAAATCTCGACTGGATAGATGAATGGATGGATGACAGCTTTTATTTCCGCCGGAAAAGGAGGTCCCTTACTACTCACCGCCCCCGGCACGCAGGCCTGGAGGGCGGGGGCCCTAGCCCCCATGACTAAAGGCTAACAAAGAGATTTTATCTCTTCGCGGCCTCAGCCGCCAGGCGGATTGGCTTGTTTCTGCCGAGCGGGTTCTTCGCCGCGCAGCAGGGCTTCCCAACTTTCTCAGCTATCAGTATCTGCGTCGTTTCCGTTGTAGTCAGCTCATTCCCATATTCTCTGCTTCCGGGTTATTGTGAAACCGCCGGACTGTCGGACCTGGACGAGCGCGCACAAACCAATTCCGAAATCGTTGAGAACTATAGACTAAACCGAAAACTGGCGCCATCGCCGGATAAGAAGCTAAGTAATAGAGAAGCGACCGCATGGCGGCATCTGCAAGCCGGAAATTTCGTTAACCCAGTATGGGCCTTTCACGTCCTACCAGGGTAACACGAAAACCAAATCTCGACTGATACGTATGTTTTGCGTAGATGCACGCGCGTGCATTTCTTTTGTGTAGGTACATGTGCAAGTGGCAATAAAAAAAAAGGAAATCGAGAGGAAACATAGTTGTGCACCGCTGCTGCATAAAAGCCTGGCCACCAACTTCTTTACGGCGACAGCTAGTCTGTGTGTGTCTTTTCCTGGTCCTGCGTCTTTCTTTCTCTCTTTTTTTTATCTTGATCAACTTCTTGTAACGCCTGTAAACATGATCTAAATGAGATCACCGGCACGCTTACATGAGTCACGCGAGGTAAAGCATTTGTTTGTTCATTTATTTATAGTTACTTGCCTAATTGCTTCCTAATGCCTTTTAGAGCTACAAAAAAATGCCAAACTGGATGCGTTGAAGTGGGTTCACTGCTGTACTGCAGCGCGAAAAGATGAGGTGACCGGGAGGAAGCTCCCGTGTGCGCTGTCTTCCTGTCGCATGTTCGGGCTACTGTTCAACCATGAAACTTCTGCACTTACCCCCATGCGTTGTTTTTTTTTTTTGCGTGCTGAACATGCTTTTGAAGAATAATTATGGCTGCGTCTCGGAGCTCGCAGTGCTACTCATCAAAACTAGTGTGCTGCGAGATATAGTTGGTGATGTTGCGCATCGAGATAACCAGCAGAATTACTTGTGAATGATATACATGTATGCGTACCGCGACTCGACAACTTTGCCGTTCTGACTCAAGGACAAATTAGTATGAATTCTGGCGCCATTGTCGATCGTCAGCCATGACCAAGCGCTCATGAATGCAAATGTTTGCTTTGCTCAAGTATACTAGGCTTACATAGACGCTCTTTGCTCAATTAGGTACAGCTGCGTGTGCTGCACGCTGACGAAAGATTTAAGAGAATTGCTTGTGCTGCCATGAGGTGCAAGCAATCAGGAAAAAGCAAAACGGCACACAGTGCGTAACGAGCTCAAAGGTTTTCAATATTTTTCAAGGATTTCAATTCTTGCGTTGAAAGTAGCACCGATGCGTTCGGCTCGGATGCATTTCAAAATTCCTCCGGTATGTCGGTAGGTGGCTTCTTAGAATTGTTGACGGTCTATCTTAATTCCACTTTTGTTAAATGGGGCGAGAGCAGTTACATTCAGAAAAGCGGTGTGTGCTTTGGCTCTTGCATTGCTCCCATCCTCAGTGACATCTACCTTGCCCATCATGACCGACTGCTCGCTGAACGACTCCCTTCAGTTGTCACAAAAGTTTTTAGATTTGTAGACGATTACTTAGTCTTACTTGCTGACAATGTTTGCTCCTTTCCAAGTACTGTTTCTCGTGTTCTCTCCTCCTTTGAGCAGTGCCTGTCACCTCTCATGTTGACACATGAGACACCTGAGAGTGCGTCACTACGCTTCCTTGATTTAAGGCTTTCTCTAGTAGAAAGACACTTATGCTGGCGGTATGAGCCGAGAGGGGGCAAGTTCCTGCTTCCTTATAGTTCTGCCCACTCTAAGATTGTTAAGCGCGGCATCGCGAACCTGTGTTTTACTAATGCTCTGAAGAAATCTTGTCTGCACTCTATGAGTGACAGCTTTAACAAACAGTCTTCTAGGCTGGAAAGAGCAGGCTACCCTAAGACACTTCTCATCTCGGTAGCAGAAGGCCTCCTGAAGAAGCTTAAGGGAGGAATACGCGAAGTTGCGGTTCCAGACAAGCACAACAAGGTTGTTGTGATTCCTTACCTGCACGCGGTGTCTCACCGGTTGAAGAAAATAGGCCAGCGGGCTGATGTTAGAATGGTGTTTTCGGCTCCTGACAAGCTCTCCAAGCTCTGCCACACAGTAAACGCCCCTGCAGAGCGTAAACCAGCCTGCCCGGTCAAACACCGTTCACCGTTTGTATCCTGCGAAGTCGGTGTCGTGTATAAAATTCCTTTGAGCTGTGGCAGGGCTTACATAGGCCAAACTGGTCGGTGCCTTAATGAGCGTCTGATGGAGCACTCTAATGACGTCAGCAACACAGCAAAGAGGAACCTGGGAGTGCATTGCTTGAAGTGTCCGTCTCGCCCTTGCAAGCCGTTGTTTCAAGATTGCACTGTTCTAGATAAAAATGCCCATCAAAGCACTCGCGAAATCATGGAGGCATTGCACATATTGAAACTAGGAGAGGACTGTGTCAGCTCTCTACCTCGATCGCCCTGACGAAACGAGAAGTAGATTGTTTGAGCCAGATGTCATCTAGGCGATTTCTTCATTCGGTTCTGATTTTCTGCGATTTTAGAACCTTTTGGCTCTTAGTAGTTTTCAGGTGTGTTTGCCGCCATGTCATGAGCAGCCTCTTATTTGCCCCTTTTGGCCCTGCAATTTTAAAGCTTCTCTCGCACGGTTTTAGATCTTCTATTACCCTTTTTTTGGCTTTCTTTTCCCCTAGCAAATTGTTAGTGCCCTGCTTTTTGTTTTGCTCCCTAGTTTCATTCCTCGCCTTGTACTGCGGTTTAAGGCCCTTTGGCTCTTGTTTTTGTGTTTTTGTTTCCAAATGCCGGTGCCTTGCCTTATCGTTCATCATTGACTTGCACTGCGTTGTTGTTTGTTATTAGAAGTCACCCTTATGCGCTGTTGCAGCCTCTTCTTTTCGCCTTTAAATATCTTATCCCGCGTATCAATTCCAGCAGTAGCGGCATCATGCGTTCCCTTCCATTTTCTGTATAAATATCCCCTTTCCGCAATAAAAATTCAGTTGAAGTCAGCGCTGTGGTGTCTTGTCTCGCTTCGTCCCCGTCTTTTTTCGCGCTCTATCGCATTATGGAAAAATACCAACTAGCCCGATCTGCCACTCTTGCGACTCTCCGTGAATGGCGTCACTTCAGCCAGTTCTTCCACTCGGCCGCCCCCCACCCGGCGCATCCGGAAGCGACGAGGGCGTGCCGGCGGCGGGCTTTTAAGAAGCGATTGCAGCTCTGTTTTCGGACGGAATCGGGGAAAAACTTACACGCATGATTTTCAAGGCCCTTTCTTCCCGACCACAGCGTTTCATGCGATTTGAAAACCGCTTCAGCTTCCCTTTAATATCGCGGCTCTGTACCATACCTTTCATTGATGTAAATACATAGCACAAGTGTAAAATGGCTGGAAATCGAAATTTGCGGCACTATTTTTTGCGTGAACGTTGTTTTAGACGTGGAAAATAAAGAACACATATAGTAGCGCTAAAAACATATCTCCATACAATATTTGCATATGCATAATTTTTTGCATAAACATAATTACACACGACATATCACTTTTCTTGTTGCAAAAATAGTTTTATCGCTGCTTATTCCTTATTTTTAGATGTGTACGTCCCTAACAAGATCTCTATGTGTTTTAGTGTCGCGATCATGGATGAGTTTCAAATATCAATGCATTTAAATGGCTTTAATGAAGGCATTTGAAGCAGATGTGCTCCAAATTTAGATAGAGTACTGTTTTTAATAAAATTCAGCTACTTGCCACAGTACACGTCCAGAGTGAAAACCGCATATGAATAAATCATGTCTTCTGCCGACACTTACCTCCCCTGAAATTCTGTGAGATCGTCTCGTCGAGTCAGCCAGAAAGCGGTGTCAGCAGACCTATTTATATTCAGCCATCCAGCTTATACTCCTGAAGTAAGCACTGTCTTCTTCTTGTTGCCAAAGCAACGCTTCCTCATTCGACATTGATCTATGACGCGAATTGTATGGAAGATCGTTCTGAACTCATAAAATAGCAACAATTTCTTTGATAAAAAGTACTTTATTTATCATCTTTGAACGCCATACAGATTGTGAGTTCTGGAACTGCGATGAAATGGGAAAATAAAATTATTTTATTCTCGTCTACGATTTCGCAATGAAATACAAATGCGCTTCAGAATAAAAGCATTCTTTCGGATTTCACGGACTGCTGTTATCGTAGCTGATCTCTTGCTCTGGCGCCATTGTCAGCATAGATTTACTGGCGTTGCAGACTGGAAAAAATACTTGCTTATACGAACTAGAACTTCGTGCCTTAACGGCTCCAGCAATACTGCTGCCATTAAATAAAATCAATAATCAGCCAACGCCGTTGGCTCAGTGGTTATGGCGCTCGGCTGCTGAACCGAAAGGTGCGGGGTCGATCCCGGCCGCGGCGGTCGAATTTCAATGGAGCCGAAATTCTAGAGGCCCGTGTACTGTACGATGTCAGTGCACGTTAAAGAACCCCAGGTGGTCGAAATCTCCGGAGCACTTGACTACGGCGTCCCTCATAGTCTGAGTCGCTTTGGGTCGTAAAACCCCAATAAACCAAAAACAAACAATAATCGACATTAATTGCTCTTTACATCATGTCTAGTTACATATGAAGTCTACAGAAAAAAACGCTTCATCAACGGTGAAAAAATGCCACAAAATATCTTTCCAGCTGTAGCACTCACCGTGAAAGCCATACGCAGAGAGACGGTGCGGTACATCACATGCTGGTTTGGAATAGTGATATGTTGATGTTGATAAAAACTACACAACGCATATTCAGTACAGCGTTTCCCCATGAAGTGCTAAGTGAAGTATTTAAGAAGTTGTAAATCAGCCACTGAGTAAAAAAGTTGAGTAAAACAAGAAATATTTTCGAGTGCAAAAAACTTTCTGCACTAATATTACAATAATAAAGGTCATGTGCTGCGAAACTGCCATCTGTGACTTCACAGCCTTAACTCTCACCGAGATATTGAAGTGAAGTGTTCGTGGGCCACAATACCTTGTTCTCGATTATTTTATTAAACAGCCGACAAGCTTTGTTTGTGCCGTTTCCAGACCATAATTTACTCTCGAGCATTTAGGGCATTGTAGATATGTGTATCCTTTTGCACGGGTTTCCTCGCTTGCTACTGCAAGTAGGATTTATGGGTATTTGATTTGCCAAAGTTTCTTCCTCTCAAGAATACCTACGGAGCTCTTATTCTCGGTTAACGTGCGCTTAAATAGGTCTTCTATGCGTAATTGCATGTTTCCCTGTTTTGCATGTGCGTGGTAAATTTGATGAAGCAAATGGAGAGCAATATAAACAGAAAAATATGTTAGAACTGAAAATTAAACGTATAAAATTAATATGAAGTTTCAGGTAAGACTCCTCATTCAAGATAGAGGTGGAGCCATCTCGAAACATATCTATGTTGGTTATCTAGCCGTCTCAGCCCTCCATCTAGTATAGCCACCACTGGCTGACCTGAATGTGGCGCCAGTTTTGAGGACTGCATTCGTACTTGTATTTTGAGCAACAGTTTGACGTACAGCGTTTCGGGAGTTGTCAAAAGTTTTCTCATTGCGTAGAGCTTATAGCTGCCAATCAAGTCGGAGGCTAACTTGCGAGAAGATTTCGAACCGACGACATATGCACCTTCAATTATATACCTTGGCAGTCTACCTTCTAAGCCGCCATCCAGATGTGCACCGAGATGTGAGACAGCTACTGCGCCATTTGCTTTCCTCAAAAACCAATTTTCTTGTAAAATTTTGATGCAACCATGCGTCTACAGTCTACTGCCTCATTTCATACGAGTTCTCGTTTGACATAGCATATATCTGCAATTCAAATGTGAGCATAGCTCGCAACATTTATTCGAACCAAGTGTCCCTGTGTTTCGTCCGACTTTTGTGGATATAAGGTTTGTGGCACCAGCTTTCCGAAGCGTCTCTTTGTGTTATTTCTCAGTGCGCGAACCGCGTCGATGTTGAACACTAACGATAGCGATGGTGGTGGCGGTGAAAAACATTTATTTATGATTATTTTACCTTGAAAGAGTGGGAACTGGCCTTAAGGGCCAGCCTCTTACAAATAACAGGAGGGGTCCCTTGCTGTCGTGAAAAATTATTGGCGGAGCCCTTATAGTTCATTTCATATATTATAGTCATAGTTCATATATTTCAGAGTTGGGCTGGATCCTGGTGGTGGGTGGTGACCGGCAGCCCGTGTCTGATGGCGACCTTCTCGCCCACTACACCAGCCTCAAGTTGCGAGGCCGGGTCGGAGCAAGAGATCACAACCTCCCACGCCCCTGGTTGCAGTTGTCGGCAGATTAACATAATGTGGTTGAACGTGGCTCTCGGGGCCACACAGAGGGAACATTCGGGAGTGTGAGCAGGAGGGAAGAACAGCGCATATTAGCGCAATATGCGCTGTGGAGGGAAAGGTTCGAGCCTGGAGTTGTCGCCAGGTCGTCTGTTGTAGCTGTTTTGTCAACGATATGTGTGGCGAGGGGGGGGGGGGGGGGGGGGGGGTAAAGCAGACGTTCTTCGCGGTAGTGTAGCGTGATATGATATGTGATCAGCCGGTCTCTCGCGCTGCCAGGGTCCTCGGTACACGCCGCTCGGTTGACGTACGCTCGAGCAGCGTAATGGGCCGCTTCGTTACCGGGATTACTGAATGGGCCGCTACCGAGACTGTTTGGATGAGGTGAGGGTCCCTAGTTCGGGACCCCTGTGGCTTCCGCGGCAGCTCGGGCCCGAATTAACGAGAGCTCTGTGGCTCTCTAACGTACAGCAGCCGAGCAGGGCAGCCTCCCAGCCCTCCCGGGTAGGTGAGGTGAAAGAGGAGTAAGCAGGGTTAAAGGGGCATTGCCACACATGTGGTACACATCCGTGAACGAACACCCACAACGCGCATATTCCCTGTTAAAAGCCGGATTAAAATATTGAAGCACTTTCGGGCACAATATAAGCGAAGGAGACAACGCTCCTCGCTTTTGGTTAGCCCTTTCGCACGGGGGGACAGTGGCTAAGCTGTCTTTGATATAACTGAATAATTTCTATGTAAGCGATAGCCTGATTAGGTTCTGATACCTCAGGCGACGAGTGTCGAGGCGAAGCCCGGTGGTTGAGTGATGGTACAGTAATATTTTCACCTTCAAAGCACACAAGCAGCCTTATGTGCTTTGGTGGCTCAGTGGTTAAGGCGCTTGTCTACTTAGCCAAAGTACGAGGGTTCGAACTGGAGCGTGGCGGCAGCGTTTAGATGGAGGTGAAACGCAAAAAAGCGGCCGTGTGCTGTGCGATGTCAGTGCACGTTAAATATCCCCAGGTGGTCGAAATTATACCGGGTCTCATCTACGGCCCCTATTTCTCTCTCTTTTCTTTCACTCCCTCCTTCTGCTCTTCCCTTACGGCGCGGTTTCATTTCATTTCATTTATTTATTTACTACCACAATAACATGGTGACAGGGTGTTCATAGTAAAAGCGGCCTCTTGGACCGCTTGACCTGGCCATGGACACCCGGCTGCGAACTTTGGCAACAAAACACTGGCACACTTTCAAATTATAATAGAATATAATTACAATACAATGTTGCAAATATTCGCGACAGGTACTTTCCGTAAGGAAAATAAAATGACAAACAAAGCAATGAACAGCACAATACAGTCAATTTGGTTCACAAACTCAAAGCAGTGTCTATAAATAAAAAAAAATATTCTAAAACTTTTCTGTGTGAGGTGGGTTAGAGGTTAATGTTATTGACACAAAGAGCATTTAGTAGACGCGGTAATATGTTTTCAAGTGTTTTGCAGCCATATGTTGTTCTGTATGTTCTTATATGCCTCTGATCGAGAGAGAGAGAGCGACTCTTAAATGAAGAAACAGAGAATTTAGCCGGCGTTTCAATATCGCTGGCATGCTACTCTGCGTAGGGAGGGGAATTTGGGAGATAAAGACTGAAGGAGAGCAGCGTGGAAGAGGTGGAAAAAAAACGAAGATAAAATGCAGCCATGAAATGGGTACTAAGGATGCAGTGGCGAGTATTGATGTAACCTATGGAATGATGGAGTGCATAGTCCGACGAATGGGCTGACGAAGTTCACTGCAAGAAGAATGCATGAAGGTAACCTGCAAGTGAATTTAGAGCTTATCGAGATGTCCAATGTCTTTTAAATATGTAAAAAGAAAGTTCATTGCAAGTCTCTGTTGCCTGAAGCAGGCTAAGGGGCCTAAAACTTTGTCCATTGTTAGGGGCACTGGGCAGAGCTTCTGCATGCAATGTTCATAGTACGCACGCTCGTTAGCATACGCAGGGCACTCAAGCAGGATATGTTCCACAGTTTCTATCGAAGCACAGTTGTCACAATGCGGACTGTTCATTTGTCCAAAACGGTATCGCAGGCCATTTGTATATGCAGCATTCAGACGAAGTCGGTGATAAAGTGTTTCGAGTTGTCGAGGAATTCTGGGTGAGAGTCTTGATCTAAGATGTGGGTCGATTGAGTGAAGAAATTGGTACTGATGTGTCGGCAAACTCCAAAGCCGATACGTTTCTTCGTACGCAAAACATTTAGCCATTTGGGACGCATCAGATTTCGTGAGAAAACTTCGAATGTATCTCTGATGTTGATGGCCCTTACGGGCCGCTTCATCTGCTTTTTCATTAGCCATAATGCCACAGTGAGCAGGTACCCACTGAAATGTTATGCAGTGGCCTGCGGCAATAGCTAAATGATGGATATACCCAATGTCCAGGGAAACTGGCTGGTGATTCGTTTTCTTCAGCAGGTTGGCCAGGATCTGCAGAGATGCTTTTGAATCGGTGAAGATAACCCAACGGCCGGCGGTTCGGCGCAGGATGTAAGAAACAGCTTCCTTAATGCCGTGAAGCTCAGCTGTTGTAGAGGAGGTCCTCCGCTGCAGCCGGTAAGAAAGGGCATGGCCTGTTGAGGGCACATAAAGGCCACAAGAAGGTTTCTTTAGTAGTTGAACCATCGGTGAAGATATGGGTGTGCTGCGTATATTCTTCGATTAAGTAGGCGAGAGTAGCTTGCAGAAGTG
This sequence comes from Amblyomma americanum, assembly GCA_030143305.2. Classification (NCBI taxonomy): domain Eukaryota; kingdom Metazoa; phylum Arthropoda; class Arachnida; order Ixodida; family Ixodidae; genus Amblyomma; species Amblyomma americanum. The sequence goes on along the minus strand of JARKHS020001360.1, from coordinate 47,661 downwards.
CTGCCTGTGGCATGCGGCTCTTTGCATTCACACCTGGAACAGACTTCTTCACCTTTAGAGGAGAGAGTGTCCATGGAGGAAAGGCCAGAGGTAGTAGTTTCTGAGGCTGATTAATAGTAGGAAGGGGCAGGAGCTGCACTGCCTGGCCAAAGCTAGAGTTGCTGTGAGTTAGGTGGACACGGTGTAGGAAGTGCTTCTTCCCTTGCAGGACATGGCGGAGATGGGTACGCATAGTTTCCTGGGCGGCAATTACCTCTAGTGGGAGACATCCTGCCTCCGCTACTGTTCCTGATGCAGAGGAACCCTTTGGGAGGCCAAGACATATTCGCAGGCAGTTGTTCCGTGCGGCATTGAGAGTCTTATTGCTTGATGTAGATAATCTTTGAAGCACTGGTAGACAGTAGCGCAAGGTTCCTTCAACGTAGGCTTTTTCAAGCAGAAGCATTGATCGGCAGTTGCTACCCCACCTTGTTCCCGCCATGAACCTGAACACTTGCGATGCTGCAGTAATCCTCGCACGGAGTTTTTTGATCTGAGGTGACCATGACAGATTATAGTCGATTACAACACCCAGGAATCGCTGAGATCGTACATATGGCAGCGATCGTCCGCCTAGGAGCAGCGGATATCGGGTCATCGTTTTTCTTGTAAACGCCATTGCAACACTCTTTTCTGGCGAGAGACGAAGACCTCTGGAAGCCAGGTACATCGAAATGTGCAATAGTGCTCTCTGAAGACGTTGCTGGGTAATATAGCGCGAACGTGACGCGGTCCAGATGCAGATATCATCAGCATAAATTGTTATGCGGACCCCTCGCGGAAGGTGTCTTCTTATGTGAATAAGGACAATATTGAACAGGAGAGGGCTGAGCACCGCTCCCTGTGGTACGCCCCTCTCCACTGCGTGAAAGCGTGTTGGACCGTTTGGAGTGGTAATAAAAATTTGTCGTTCTTTTAAATAATGCCCAATCCACTTGTATAGCCTTCCTCCAAGGCCAAGACTGCCAAAGGCTGCGAGAATTGCATGGTGAAAGACGGAGTCAAAAGCGGCCTTGATGTCTAGGAAAACGGCTGTTGGGATGTACCCAGCATGAAGGTACTCCTCAATTGATGAGACGAGGGCGATGATATTGTCAGTCGCAGACCTGTTTTGACGGAACCCGTTCACTTGTGTTGTGTTGTGTACTTTATAGCTTACTGCAATGTAAGACAGTTCATGAGGGAAGGACGTGTGATTATGAATTTCGCGCTTCACAGCGTGGCTTAAGCGAAATGTGTACAATTTAGTTACCGGAAGTATTTGGTATTTAGAAAAAAGTTCTCCTGTATGGAATGTTCTAGGAACATTTTGAATTATTCTCAGAAAATTTTTTCTGTAATACGAGTAGCTTATTGATGTTTTCTTGCGACGTTTTTCCCACACTAAATTGCTGTAATTGAGGCGAGAACTAAATAGTGAATGATATATGGCCAGCAGTGCTCTTGTTGGCAGTAGTTGGCGATATCTGCAAATTAAACCAATAATTTGCGACAGTTTGCTGGCAGTAAAATAGACGTGGTCATCCCAATTCATTTTTTCATTGAATACAGCGCCCAGTGTTTTAAATGTAGGTACTATATCTAAATGAGCATTATTGAAGCAAATGTCTTTTACAAGTGTAACTTCCTCATTTTTTTGCTCTAAAAATAACTGCTTTTGTTTTCGCGACATTTAAATGGAAACCTTTTTTTTTGTCCATTCACATAAATTAGAGAGGCCAGAATTCACTGTATCTATACTAAAGTATCTGCTTGAGTTCCTGAAAAAATATGCTCGTATCGTCAGCATATATTATTTATTTTGCAGGTTCCGGTGTTACTGATATAAGTGAAACAATTAGTGCGCGGTTTCCTTTCCTCAAAAAACAGTTCACAATTCATTTCTCCGCGATGCCAATGATGAAGTGGTTTTATTAAAGTTATAATGAAAAGGAAAGCAAAAATTTTTGCCAGCCCCGCCATCTACCATCGATAATGAAGCACCTGGCCTGGGGCAGCGGAAATAAAGGATAGCAGGCTGTTCGGAGAAAATAAATGAAAGAGGAGAGGGGGCAGAATTCTTAGAAAGGACTGCGTAAGGGGGAGTGGGGAGGTAATATACACAAGAAATGTTTACACAATAATAAGTAAGTAAAGTTTCACGCGTGCATGTTAAAGAACGCCAGGTGGCCGAAATTATGCAGTAAGTGGTTTTATTAAAACAATAATAAAAAGGAAGGAAAAGGTTTTCCTAGCCCCGGCATCTGCCATCGATTCTGAAGCACCTGAGCTGGGACAGCGGAAAAAAAAGATAGCAGGCAGAATGGAGATAGGTCCTTAACAGAATTTGCTTCGTTTGGGGACGGGGGGGAGGGGGGGGGGCAATGTAGGCCTAGAATTCGGCTTGAGGTGGGACGAACACCGCTGATTGAAAACTTTAGGATTGTACACTGGCTGCACAGTGAAGACGAATACACGAGCAGTGTTGTTATCAGTTTGAGAAAGTCATGCAGCCCATACAGCTCATGGCTCATGATAAACACGTTTGTTAAGCACAGAAAAGATGCTTTAAAGATTACTCATTAACGCAATATTGATTTCTTTCTAGTTTCCGACCTGCTTTGAAGCAATATCGCCCCATGATCGTTAACACCAAGAACATTACATTATCCATCTTTGGTCAAATTTATTCTCAAAGATAATGTCTTTCTTTATGACTGGAACCGTTTTGAGTACATACCGATTGAAAGCGCTGCAACTCAGCTGAAATGCCGCGGTATTGAAAACGAAGAATGTTGTTTTTTTGAAGTTAAATGCATTCTACGCGACTTGTTTCGTGAAATAATGATTGCTTACAGCACCTTTCACGCAATGCCAATAAAATGGCCATGAGCTGAAACAGGAAACTCTGATGGACAAAGCAACCAAATATGACGATGATAAATGAAGTGCGGTCATACCCACTACATGAGTACATGAATCATGTCAGAACAAAAGTGGCGATTATTTTATCCATAAATTAATGCGGTTTCTTTGAAACCATGCCTTAAACCAAGTTACTTTCGCCTTGAGCCGCCGTTGATAACATAAAACGGCGAAATAAAAGCTTATTGTCACACAACTGGAAAACAACATTTTGGCGTTTTATGCTTCTCTTAACTCACAACGTATTCAAAGTTCTCCAAGAAGAAGAAATGGTTTGAGTTTCTAGTCGAGAACGGCAAGCTAGAGCTAACTTCCTCATTAGAGCAGTCAAAATAAAGATTTATTTGAACCGCACTTCATACAACTTAACGCGCGACAAACGCGCAGCATTTTTAGGTTGATCGAGACAACCTGATACAAACACTTTAGATGACAGCTCGAAGTTTCCTCTTTCGATATGAAGCTTGCATGCCCTCCCATAGCAATCATCGTCATTTCCCTGATCAGTGCCAATTTATGTGCCATAAAAATTTTTGTTGTTTTGTGAGCCTGTTGCTGAAATTACGGACATATTCAAAACGCCGCATGTGCTCCTGAAAACAGGCGCTGGTTGTGGCAAAACCTGAGCTCTCATGTTGGCTAACCGCTGGTAGTTTTTAGATTGTGCTACCATTGCAAATTTTTAACGCGAAACATGAAATCATGAAGTGAGATTAATTCAAGAAGTTAAACTATGCTCATCATGCTGAATTTCATACTGAATTTAGCCGTTTTATTTGCTGAGCTTCAATGCCCTTTACCGTGGGGCATGCAAGACCAAAATCTTCTGCATGAAAACATCTTGTCCTTTTTTAAAGCATCCGCTGGTGTATCTCTCAAAGCGTGTACTTATTTCAGATGAGATACTTAAAGCCCCATTAGAAAAAATTTTTTTTTGAAGACTGTGCCGCCAAAAAGACATCAAAGTGGAAGTTTTAACATTAATATTTATTTTTTTAACATTTAAAGTGGTTAAAAATTAGGGCGAAATTTCTGTAATGATATCAAAATATGTCGTTTAAGTGCGGTAAATATAGCTTTCGGTGTTTAGTTTTGGTATTCAGTTTTTCGCATAATTGAAGCATTGCAAATAAACTTTGTACCTCAGTGTGTTGCTGCTGAAGGAGTGCTCTGTCGGACTGACAGCTAGAAGGAGATGCAGTACAAAAATTCGGATCTAAGATTTCTTTTCACATTGGTATCGTAATCAATACTGTGAAAAGCGATTCTATGAACGAAGCGTCGCGATAACGCGTGTGCTCTGTTCCCTAGGATGGGCTAGTTGTGATATCGTGCTCCTCACAAATTTGGTGAAGGTGTCTGGTATACTCCGTTCACACCACAGAGTTTCAGTGTGGTCTTCAGGCCGCAACTGTAACCATGGTTAAAATCGTTTAGTTGCAGATTGCTACTGCCGCTTTTCTAGAGGTCGTGACTCTTCCCCGCAACACCGTTACTTTTTCTCGCTTCAACAACACTGACGTCGACTACTAGCTTATCTCATATCTACGGGACACGGCCTGAAATACGCGGGTTCCTATCATGACGCTTGTGAATGTAATCTTATACCTTAAGTCCACAGCCGTGGTGGGGTACCAAATATGGTGGCTCCCACAAAGTGGACGCCGCCATGACCGAGTCAGACAATTTAGGCGATGTGCTCGAAGGGGTTGTGCTCATTGGTAGTCATGTCGCTGTCTGCAAAGACTACACTAATATGGACGCTATCTTCGGGCAGGAAGTTGGGAATAATTCTCCAGGGACTCACAGGGGCTCCGAATAATAATAATAATAATAATAATAACAATAATATTAATAATAATAATAATAATAATAATAATAATAATAATAATTGGTTTGGGGGAAAGGAAATGGCTCACTATATCTGTCTCATAAATTGTTGGGCACCTGAACCGCGCGTAAGAAAAGGGATAAAGGTGGGAGCGAAGGAAGAGAGGAAGAAAGGGGTGCCGTAGTGGAGGGCTCCGGAATAATTTCGACTACCTGGGGATCTTTAACGTGCACTGACATCGCACAGCACACGGGTGCCTTGGCGTTTTTCCTCCATAAAAACGTAGCCGCCGTAGACCAAATGAGAAGAAGAGGAGCCCAGGTCAGCCTTCAGTGCTGAGCGAATGCCCATTTCGACGAGGGGAAGGTGATCGGACCAGCATTCCCTTTGCTGAAAATTGGTGAGGGTGGCCTTGTCGGAGGAGTCGTTCTACCATGTATGTATCGGACGCCCAGGATATTGGCAAGAGCGGTGAACATGCCGACTGCAGCTGCTGTCTTTGCTCAGTTATATCAACAGAGGTACAGCCGAAACGAAACACTCACCCGGTAATTAAAGATGTAGCAAATGTCTATTCCGCGGTGTCAGTTTTAATCAAAGCCTTAGGCCAGTTCGTTAAGCTATGCACAACAAGGTCTATGTGGACTTGGGGAGAACCTCGCGTCAAGACATCGAAAAAGAGACGCAGGGTGACGGTTTCCCGTTGAAATTTGACGCGCTGACACTGAAGGCAGGTTCAAGCCCAGTGACGTACGACGGCATTGATGCTTGGCCAAAGGAAGCGAGCGTTGAGCAGCTTCTGCGTTGCACTAATGCCAGTGCGGTTAACGTGGTGCTGTTGCTCAAAACTGCGCGACGGAAAGCGAAAAGAACGAAGGGCCGCGGGACACCAGTGAACGCCTCGCACGCCGTAATGTCTGGTAGTTGCAAGTTGCTATGATTGGCCTTCAAGGGACCTAGAAAGGGGGTCCCAATAAAGGTGCGATATGTCTGGGATGTTAAAAGACAACGGTTCATAATTATCCCTCAACAAGAAATATTTTAATTCGTTTTGTGGTAGCCGAGGTATATGCAGACAAAATTTGAACTTCCGCGTGTTCGCGCCTTCCCTCTCCTCTCGCAAGCCAAAACGGCGGCGCTCCTGCGCTGGCCCCACTCACTTGGCCCCTCCCCTACCTCTGCCTTCTGCGGCACGCGCGGAGTGCCCGCGGCTGCGGTAGCCCGTGACGTCTGAAAGACTTTGGCGCTGTGAACCAATGATTACCCCCGGCTGTGACGTCATTTGCAAGACGTGACGTCGTCTGCCGGAATTCGTGCGAAAGCCTGGAACCACGCGTCGCCGCGAGGTGCGAAAGGAGAAATTTTTAAAAATGTATTGTAAATTTCCCGCACGCTTCTCAAGTCTCATACGTGGCATGGACTCTCGGTGGCCTCTACTCTACATAGTGCCAGCTTTTTAAAGCCAAGCTCAAACACCCCTTTCTGTGGCCCTTTCACGTGATAAAGCTTGTTCATTATTTCGACGGCTACTTGATGATTTGGTAGCGATATCTACAATACGGTAGCATTTCGAGCCTTCAGCGGGGCGGCGCCGTGACGGTGACAGTGCTGCCACCCAGTGGCTGCGCCGCCACGCTGTCATGTGGTTGGTCACGTGGTGCGGAGAAGCTGCCGGTGGCACGGCGCTGTGGCTGATCACCTGGTTCGTCACGTGGTTGGTCACGTGACCAAGTTCCACTGGGCCAGCTGTATCTATCGCGTCAATCCAGATTTAACCAGTGCTAAACCGCCGCCACTTTTTTAGGAATGACCAAAAAACTCGCGGCCTAGAGGGGACGACTTGTTCGCAGTTTTTGAAACCACTCTTTTTCGCGTGAGCTGACGAGAGAATTTTCAAATAAAAGGTAGCGACGAGTTCTGGATATGATTGTTTTGTTTCGAAGCTATCGTACGGGATGTCGCGACGAGCACCGAGCAAATACAAGCTATTTTTCCTCCACATCTGTGCACTCCAAGTTCACCGAACAGCATATTGCTTAAGCTGCCATCAAGAATGCCATTTTCAGCTCGTGCTAACAGCCGTTGCAGACATTTTTTCACGCACAAAAGGAACGTTTGAAGTCTGCTCGCTCTCCGAAGTCAGTTTCGGTCATTGTTCTTCAAGGGTTGAAAGATCGTGCAGAAAATAATTGTAAAATAATAATATTAGACTTTCTTGCGATCAACGCGATGGGTCAGGCTGCGGAATAATAGCTTGGTAACTTCACTAGTCCCTGCCTCCCTCCTCCCTCGATATAAAATATCTAATTTCTTCATCAAGGCAGAGTTCTGCAGACAGCAAAACAAAAAAATTCAATTTTTGTTGCACAAAAAGGAAACAGTCATCGCAAGCACCTGCGAGACATAAGCAAAGTCATCACAAACATCTGCTGGCCACAAGGAAGGGTAATCCAGGTGCAAGAGAGACATTGCTGTTGTACCGTATATTCATCAGGCTTCCCACAAACTGAATTATGTCGCCCTCAGGATGGAAGTTCATGTTATTTTATCAGTCCAGAGTCATTGTGCAGAGACTTTTACAGCTCAGGGCCTCGCGCTGTTTTTCGTTGCTGCAAATTGCATCAAAATGCATTTTTGTTGCTTGCCAGGGCATATTGTTTATGATGGGCCATTTTGCTTGGCGCCTCATAAGCCGGCCACGCAGGGCGATGCATAAATTACTTCCTCAGAGAGCATGCTTCGTATCTAGAAGCCTCCCCGAAGAACCACCTGGAAAAACACTACAAAGTGTGCACAGGGTCGTTGGTTACCAGTTTTTGCTAGGTCCGTCATCCTCTGGCTTAATTCCGATGTACTGGAAAGAGAAATCTTTGAAGCTTGTGCTATCGCGCACAATGTGGTATCATGTTCCATCAAACCTTCAGAATCCGTGTCTTGCCATGAGTTGGCGTTTCAATTCCGGAATGTCGAGTTTAGGTGTCTGCTTTTAGCGATGTTTTCTCCTTTTTTTTCCTGCTTCTGCGCAAGCCTTCTTCACATATATGCAGGCGCTCGTGCTATAAATGCATCCAGTTCCCTCTCAGCACTTGCCTGTGTTTCTTCCCTTCTCTCCTGTTCCTATTGCGTTGTGTCGTCAGTGGTCTCAAAAGGTGCAATCGGATCTTTTTTGCTAGCCATAAGGTTTATCAGAGGCTTCAGGAAATTGGCACATTTCGGAAGTCCGCGGCAGCGAATGTTCAGAAGGCGAAGAATTATTGATATTTTTTTAAGCCCGTAGGGGGCGTAAAGTCAAAGTCATGTATTGCCTTGGCATTGCTGTCGAAATACCTAATATATTGAGGATTGAAAAGACGGACACGCGAATTGTTACGACACAAAAGAGGCACTTGTTCGGGTCGACTACGAGGCCGTAATCATCTTTCCAGTGAAAAAACACGCCGGTGAGCTTCATGCTCGGGAACAAATATTGCTTCGAAGAGATCATCGATGTAAGCGAACGAGAAGTCGTGACCTCGCGTGACCTTGTTGATAGTTCGTAGATATGTCTACGCAGCTCTGTTTAGTCCGCAAGGCATCATCACATTCTTGAAGAGGCAGAATGGTGTCGTAATCGCCGTCTTCGGAATGTCGAGGCTCCACAGGAATTTGATGGTAAGGATTCACTAAGTTGACCTTAGAGAAGATCATGCGCCCAATCAGATTTGATTTCAAGTCGTTTAAATGAGGTAGCGAATTATAGGCGTTGGTGGTGCGGTAATACCCACATGGTCTCTAGTCGCCAGCGTCTTTCTTTGGCACCATTTGGAGTGGCAATGCCCATTTTCTTGAGGAAGGGCACAGAATGCCGAGTTCAAACATGTGCTCGAACAACCGTAGAGACCGAGCAAAGACTCGGTGTCCCGAAGTCATGACGTAGTGGGTGGTCAAGTGCTTTACCGGTGGTCGAGTGCTTTACGACGCTTAGGCTAGAGAGTAGTCCGCCACTCCATCAGCGAGTTCGGCAAGCTTGTCCAGTGACACATCACCCGCGGCCGCCGGGACAGGCAACATTTTCTGTGCAGGCCGCAGGAGAATCAACTCACGCAGCCGCTGGTCCTTCTAAACTTCGAGGCCTGCAAGCAGCTGGCGCATGTGGCGGAAGGGCTGTGAAAGCCGACTCTCCCCGTGCCCTTTATCGATGAATAGGTGCTGGAGTCTTCAAAGGTCGGACTCCAACATTCGACATGCGGGCAATATTAGCTGCCTTCAACGCGTCAAGAGGGTTAGCCAGGTCCGGCGAGATAATGATATCTGCTAATTCCTCGGCGTCGTCTGGTGGCAAGGAGGGCACGAGAGGGAAATTGGTCACCTGGCTGGTAATATTGTCACTGAGAAACTGTTGACGTACGCAGGGCTCGTTTACTTGTACGTGCAAGACGCTGTTGGAACGCGCAAGGCAGCAGGCAGCTCGAGAGATGAAGACAAGGAGGTATCAAGCCCCGAGATGGCTCAAGGCTGGCAAAATGCCAGGTAGTACAGTTTAGCCGCGATACGGCGCCACTATAGAAGTCAGTAGTGTGGCATTACTCCCCCTCTCTGAAAGACACCGACTCGGTGCAGCGGCAATGGGAGGCAGAACAACAATTGTAATCGCATGTGTCTGGCGTACGGTGTAGACACGCGCGAGGCGCTAGCGGGCGTGGTACGGCTTCATCCTAGCGACGTGGACAACTTCGGAGGTCGGCTGCCTAGAAGAGCGAACGGTTCTCTGGAGAAGCACTTCGTAGGTGACTTCACTGAGCTGGCGGAGCACCTCGTAGGGGTTAAAGTATCGGCGTAGAAGCTTCTTAGAGCCCCCTCGAATGCGAATTGGGCTGCGCACCCAGACTTGTTCGCTGGGCTCGTAACGCACATTTCGGTTCCGGAGGTTATAGCGCCGAGCGTCGAGAACTTGCTGGTGCCGTATGCGCTCTCTAGCTAGTTTGCGGGCGGCCTCGTAACGAACGCATTGGGCAGCACCCATAAGAGAGGAGGTAGTGCTAGCTGGAAGCAGCACTGCATCCAGCATGGCTGTGGCTTCGCGACCATTTACTAAACGAAATGGAGTGAAGCGTGTTTTTTCCTGGACTGCAGTATTACAGGCAAATGTGCCGTAAGGCGGTATGGCGTCCCAGTTCCGGAGGTCCGCATCGACATAATGGAATTCATGTCGGCGATCGCCTTGTTGAGCCGTTCGGTGGGGCCGTTGGTTTGAGGGTGGTAAACGGTTGTCTTGCAGTCACTGGTGCCGCTCAGGTGCATAACCTCCTGCGTAAGGGCCGAGGTGAACGCTGTTCCCCTGTCAGTTAAAACCATGGTGGATGCACTGGGACGAAGCACAATGTTTTGGATAAAAAAGTTCGCAATTTCGTCAGCGGTGCCACAGGGAAGAGGTTTAGTTCCACAGTATCGGCTGAGGTAGTCGGTGGCGACCACAATGTAGTGGTGACCCAGTGAGGACTCCGGAAACGGGCCGAGTAAGTCCATGCCAACATGATAGAAGGGGACCTGAGGCGGATCAATAGGCTGCAGTAGGCCGGCTGGCTCAGTCGGCGGCGTCTTGCGACGCTGGCGCTCACGGCAAGTTCTTACGTAATGCTTCACAACTGCAGCAACCCTAGGCCAGTAGTACTTTTTCCGTATTTGTGCCAAAATTCCACAAAACCCCAGGTGACCAGAAGATGGGTTATAATGGCACGCGTGATGGACTTCGTCCCGAAGAGTAGGTAAACAGCTTCCGTCGGGCTGTAATATTTCGTATACAGGATGCCGTCGCGTAAAAAGAACGACTACAGTCCGCGTGAGAAGATTCCCGGGGGAGACTGAGCGCTTCCTTCCAGATACTCAATGAGTGGCCGTAGCTCACTGTCGTCTCTTTGGTGTTGAATCAGAACGGAAGTGGAGATCGCGCCAAGAAAAACTGAATCGTCGTCGGGGTCAGCTCGAGGGTCCTCGATAGGAGCACGAGACAAACAATCGGCATCACTGTGCTTCCTACCTGACTTATAGAAGATGGTGACATCGAATTCCTGAAGTCAAAGGCTTCAGCGTGCAAGCCGTCCCGAGGGAACTTTGAGGTTCGCCAACCAACACACTGACTGGTGGTCACTGACGATCCTGAAAGGGCGGCCATATAAGTACGGGCTAAATTTGGTCACTGTCCATACAATGGCTAGGCATTCGTTTTCGGTGGTGGAATGGTTTGCCTCAGATCGTGACAAGGTGCGGGTGGCGTATGCGATTACGCGTTCGAGACCATCCTGCCACTGCACAAGGACCGCACCGAGGCCGATGTTGCTGGTGTCTGTGTGCAGTTCAGTGGCGGCCGACTCGTCGAAGTGTCCAAGGATGGGCGTACTTTGGAGACGAGTTTGGAGGTCCTCAAAGGCCTTCTGTTGCTCCAGACCACAGAACAATTCGGAATCTTTTGTGAGGTGGGTGAGGGGCTCAGCGATCTGGGAGAAGTTCTGCACAAAGCGCCGATAATCGGCACAGAGACCCCGAAAGCGGCGCACGCTTCGCTTATCGGTGGCCACAGGAAAAGCGGCCACGGCGGCTGTCTTATCGGGGCCGGGGCTAACCCCTTTAGCACTCCCGATGTGGCCCAGAAACTTCAACTCTTCCAAAGCGAAGTGACACTTTTCGGGCTTCAGGGAAAGACCGGCCGATCAAATTGCTTCAAACACAGCGCGCAGGCGTCTCAGGTGCTCTTCGAACGTATCAGAGAAGATGACAACGTCATCCAAGTACACGAGACAGGACTGCCATTTTCGATCGACAAGCACGGTATCCATCATCCGCTGGAAGGTTGCAGGAGCCGAGCACAGGCCGAAAGCGAGCACACGGAATTCGTACAGACCGTCTGGTGCAAGAAAGGCGGTCTTTTCCCGGTCGCATTCGTCCTCCTCGATTTGCCAATAGCCGCTGCTTAATTCTAGCGATGAGAAGTACTTGGCGTGGCGCAGCCGATCCAGGGAGTTATCAACGCGCCGCAGAGGATAAACATCCATTTTTGTGACTTCGTATAAACGTCGGTAATCAACGCATAACCGTAGGGTTCAATGTTTTTTTGCTACCAGAACAACAGGCCATGTCCACGGGCTCGTCGACGGCTGTATCACGTCGTCCTGGAGCATTTCTTGAATTTGACGGCGAATGGCATCACGATCCTTCGAAGAGATCCGGTAAGGCGGCTGACATAACGGCCGCTGGTTGGCGTCGGCTATAATTAGGTGCTTTGTGAGCGGTGTCTGCCTAACCTTACAGGTCGAGGCGAAACAGTCACAGAAAGACTGGATAATGCTTTCGAGGCAGCGTTTCTGATTGGACGGGAGGTTCGGGTTCACGTCAGTTTTTATGACAGTGGTCGGTGCCTCCACTGATGCCGAGGCTGTCGCGCGGATTCGCTGAATTCTTCGAAATACGCCATAACAGTTCTTCCAGGCGAACACTGAGGTTCACAGCCAAAATTGGTTACCAAGAGCTCGTTTCTGCCATTGTTCAGCTCAACAATTCCGCGAGCAACACAAAGTTGCCGACCAAGGAGCAGCGACATGTTGGTTTCAGCGATGCCACGAGTTCCATTGATGTTGGCGGAACCTACGGTAACAAACATGCTAGCTCTTGATGGGATTAATACGTGGTCGTCAAAGACGGGTGACTTAGTCCCGCGTGGCTCGGGATCGCCGTCATCAGGAGGTTGAGTGGAAAATGGCACGACCAGCTCCTGAAGGTTGATGACAGCACCGTACTCCCGAACGAAATCCAAACCACGTATCAGGACTTTGGAGCACTCGGGCAGCAGCAAATAAAAGCAACCAGGGAACGTAGCACCGCGGATCTGGATTCGTGACGTGCAGACGCCAATTGGCGTAACCACATGGCCGCAGACGGTGCGGATCTGTGGTCCAGACCAAGGGGTCAGACCTTTCTGAGGGCCGTGGCTAACCGCCTGCTCATTACAGAAAAATCAGCGCCGGTATCCACAAGTCGGTATCCACAAGTGCGGTCACATCGCGATTATCAGCGATTACTGGGAATTCAGCGGACACCAGTCGGTCACAGCACGTCGTTGTCGTAGAGGTCGTCCGGTGAGGTCCTCGTCGGTCGGATCGTAGCCGCGAATCATCGGGTGGAGGCTCTTTACTTGATCCAATAGCGGCGGCCCTACCCCGGGGGACGCCGTCTTCAGTTTTCCCGATGTGGGGACGCGCCTTTGATCTGGCTAGAAAAAGACGGGCAGCTTGGCGAAGAAATCCGCCTCTGGGATGGCGACCGGGACTGGCGTCGCCGCGAGGTCGTTGGCTGCACGTTATTAGACAGATACTGCTCGATTTCCCGCGGCCGTTCACCGTAGCGTGGTCGAGGTGCGTCAGGTGGAAACCCCTTTCAGCCCATTCTGCGGAAGGGGCACTGGCGGAGGATGTGGTCGGGCTCCCCACAGTGATAACAGAGCGGCCAATCGTTTGCTGTACGCCAAACGTGCCCTTTGCTCATGGTGGACCGGGGCTCCTGTGGTACGACGGGTACAGCTGCAGTTGGGTACCGCAGTGAAGGCACAGGAGTGTAAGGGGGAAAAGGCTTGTCTCACTGCCCCAGGACTACTTTGTAGTGCTTGACTGCATACCATCACATAGGGCGCTGGCTGCGGAGCTGATGGTGACTGAACAGCTCGCCGGACTTCATCTCGGACCACGTCCGGTATGGTAAAGACGCTGGCCTGTGGAGCTTCGACGCGAAGTTTCTCGAGTTCTTCGTGCACCAGGCTCCTCACAAGCTCTTGAAGGTCCTCAGTGAGTAGCGACGTGGGCGTACAGTGGTGAGCGGCTGCTACACTAGCCTGACGGCCGTGGTGCGCGCCCCGTTCATGCAGAGAACGCTCCATGCTTGTTGCCTCCTTAGCAAAGTAGGCCACCGTTCTTAGCGGGTCACGTACCAGTCCGGCAAACTATTGCTTTTTGACGCCGCGCTTTAGGTGGCGCACCTTCTTGTCCTCGGGCATAGCAGGGTCGGCACAATTGAAGAGTCTCATCTTGTCCTCGATGAACATGGCGACGCTGTCGTTCGGCTGCTGCGACGTTTATTGCAAGGCGATGTCAGCCTTCTCCTTTCTTTCGCTGGTGTTGAAGTGGCTAAGAGCTCTCGGCGAAAGATCTCCAAGCTAGTGAAGGAAGCTTCGTGGTTCTCATACCACATCTTGGCCGATTCCTATAGTGCGAAGTACACGTTCCGCAATTTGCGCTCGCCGTCCCACTCGTTGAAGCCCGCCACACGGTCAAAGCTGGCCAACCAGTCTGCAACGTTCTCACACCTCTCACCGTGGAATGATGGGGGCGACCGAGGTGCGTGAAGGAAGAGCGGCGGGGCATTCCCGGAAAGCTGGCTGGTCTGGCTAGCCGTAGCGGATGTCATGGCCCTTGCTTATCTTGCGTGTTGGCCGAACTCTGGTTGTAGGCCTCGCAGGCAGCGGCTCGCCTTGTGGACTGGTGTTGTAGCCACGCGTTGAGAACTGACGTCAAGAGTGTCCTCGAGGTAAGCGTACATGGACCATTACGGAGCACCTCCACCAAATATGTCACCGATGAACGGTTCACGTACGCAGGGCTCGTTTACTTGCACGTGCAAGACGCCGTTGGAACGCGCAAGGCAGCAGGCAGCTCGAGAGATAAAGACGAGGAGGCATCAAGCCCCGAGATGGCTCAAGGCTTGCCAACTGCAAGAAAATACAGTTTAGCCGTGATACGGCGCCACTATAGGAGTCAGTAGTGTGGCAATATGTCGCAGACGAAAATGCGCCTCGACATGGAGGAGTCAGGCGCTGGGGCTATCGGGCCAAAATGGGGGCATGTTAAAATGGTGGAATGCAGCCAACGAAGCGCCGATAGGCCGAGTGTCTTGCTGCTCGTCGCCATAGGCAGAAAGGGAGGAAAAGACGGTCGGGTCCATGACGGAGGGTTGAAGTTGCGTCTTAGATGCTGGGTCACAAAAGTTCTCGGAGCTTAGGCGAGGAAGAACCAGCCCCGGAGGCGTTGTGTTTATAACTGGCCTTTTATTACAATGCACGCGCTGCGAGGATTATAAGAAATGATTCCTTCATTTACATTAGCCGGAGCGCAACGTGTTGTGGACTGCGACCAGAAAGCGATGCGAGGGCGCCACAATATCTTCAAAAACACTAATCTTGCTTTACCTGTCTGGGGGTCGATGTGACCGGTGGCTTTCCCTGAAACAAGCAGGTTAGCACGCATATCGTGGGATGGATGTCATTTCTACGCATTCTTCTTTTTGCCTTCTCGCTCAGGAATTGAACAACCACGTCGTGAAACTAGACGACCCACTTGCTGTAAAATACACTGCAGTAGCCTGGCACCTGGCATCGTTCGAGTGGTAGAAATGCTTTCTATGGGTGACCACTGACAACCTACCAGGTTTCAAGGGAGATTAGGCTAACTGCGTTTCATACCCATGTCACACGGCCGACTTGGAACTCTTTTGACCTAAAGAAGCGCGAGGGAATTTCGCCTGAATATATTTGTTGGCGTGTTACACAGCCTCTAACGAGCGTTTTAATGGATATTCCAGGAGCACATTAGGCGCTGTTTATTTCGTGCAAACGCTTGAAAGAATAACCTTCAAAACAATTGAAACGTTTTAAGGCTTCTTTTTTTCCCATTATGATATTATCTAGGTGTATTATTTGAATTATCAAAGTTGTCTCGAAAAGTAAAACGAGCATGTCCTCATCATTGTTAGCTAATTTTCGGCTCGGCTGGCCGCTGTGTGCTTACGCGCTGTTGTTCCTTCTACCGGTTGCCACCGCGGTTCTGATGTGTTCGCTGTCTTACGGAACAACTATGCTCTGTGGAGAACTTTCTTTTTCCTTGCGTGTTTGTTTTTGCTTTCAGTCATGAGTGGCGGGAGCGAACGCGTAAATAAGAGGTGTGAAATCACCCTGACTATGGCAGTGCTTCTTTTGTTCTCGTAAGTCTCTAGTATTTTGGACGCGGCAGAAGCGGGAACTTGACCAAGTGACACCGCGTGTACCACTTTTGAGCTGTCGACTGTAGAATTCGCTAGAGGACATTAAGGAAGCGAAATAGTGACTGTTCTTTCCGAAACAGGAGCGTGCGTTTAGTAGTAAGCCTTCGCGGTTGGTCAGTCATTATAGTGCTCAAGTGGTGACCCGAAATGCGCGGGTTCGATCTCAGCCGCAGCTGTAGTGTATCGATGGAGGCTAAATACTTGATGCGCGTCTACTGTGCTATGTCAGTACGCGTTAAAACCCAGGTGGTCTAAATCATCCCCTGTACTCTCACTCCAGCGAAAGCCGCGAAGTCATGCAAATTCTCGGCAGTAAGGAATGTCAAGATACCAGCAATAAAAAGCTGGATAACGCATTCCAACGGCTTCTTCATTGTCGAGCCTAAAATAGCTGCGATATATCAGCTCGAAGCAGAACCGTCCAACACATGTACTGCCCTAGCAAGTCGTCCACCGATATGCGATGCTGTGAATCTGAACTGCGAGGAAAGGTCGCCAATCGATCTTCTTATACCCTTTCAAGCTCGCAAAATGAACTGCACTAGAAAAAGTGCTTGAGTTTGAGCTTTTTATTTTTTACCACGGTCAAAATTTAACATGATAGAAACATACGATAAAACGCTAAAAAGGCACTCGAGCATAGCTAAAGGGCGTAATATAACTGCATTCGCCGAAGTGTGCACTTAGGTCGGAGTGCGCTCATTGAAAACACTTTGACGGCCGAGTATGTAGCCTCGACGGTATTGATTTTTTGGAGATAAATGTTATACATAAGAGATGCATATACGGGCTGTTTTTAGCTCTTAAGCATATTTTTTTCATGAATGTTTTTATCATAGCGACCAGCAAGACACCACATCACAAAAAACACCGTACTCCGTCTAGTTGTTTGTCGTCTGGATTCTGGATGTGCAAGGGACTTGTTTTGAATTTGTACACTGTTAGCGTAAAACGTATTTATTGCGATCATGGCAGAAAATAAGAATATGTATTTTTATGGGCTCTACAGCTGCCAACGAGTGTAGTTCTGAAGGTTACGCTAGTTATGCTTACAGACGGCCATTCTAAAAGAAATCCATTGAGCTACCTGATTTTTTCATAGATACGCGCGTACTTTCCTTTCCTGTTTAGCACCGCGTAGCGCGAATTGCATTTGAAGCGCACTTACGTTAAGTGCAGTTTATTTTGCTGGCTTTAAAAGGTATTCCTTTTGAAGAGGTCTTCGACAACCAATAAGCATGAGCACAAACCAAGATATGGTGCTCAGAGTGCTATCCACACGACTGGTAAAAGCATTGCTGTGGTCGTAATTTGGCGCTCTCAACTGTACACTTACACCGAGCTACCATGCTTCCTTAATTTTTTCTTGTTCAACTACTGAAAGCAAAAGTAAGCACTTGTTTTGTAATTACTTTCCTGTTCCAATAACAAACATGTAACAGTATTAGTAGACGTTTGCCTGTTACCAGAAAGGAACAATAACGCTATGCGAATGTGCAAATTTGAAGCCGTAAGGCTCAAAACTAACTAAATTTTTTGTGAATACGAAGTTTACTATCGTGTTTCAGTATCTAATCGTCTACAGAAACTTCACTTGACTGAATGATGACTCTCATCCTTTCGGTTCATGACACGTAGAGCTGAAACACAGTTGTTTGGCAGGAGGTTTTGGTGGTTTTCAAGTTTGTTTTTATTTGTGTACACGAACTTAGGAAGGCGCATTATAAAATCGATCCCATTCATACTCCTTTAGGCTCAAGCTAAGCTGAGATCTGTCCAGACGGAAGCCTCGCTTCCAAGCGCTGTCACAGTGGCAGAGGTTTTTTCGAACCGATAGTGATTTCGAACTGCACAGATTGGAACAAGTGCAAGACCAAAATGTCAACTTTTTCTTGTGTGAAAGGAAACCTGTGATAATGTTAAATGCATCTCACTAGTTCACTGCAGCGGACCTGATAATGCACTGAAACTACAAAAATTGAACACCAGTAGTGCCCGCCACAAAGCAGACAGTTCTCCTCTGTCGGCGTCGATGACATGCATGGTATAATTCTTGTCACCATGCTTATTTTCCAATCGCCATCTAAATTTTCCGCTCGGCGACTATGACTTTTGAAAAGTAGAATGCACTAACAGGTAAGCTCTCATCACCCACTGCCATTAAAAGCAAGGAAGTTAATCGACTTATGTTTTTATTTATCTTCTTACAACCTTTTTCCTTGCATACTGGAGTATTATCTGACAGACAATAACTGCCTGATTAGTGCTAACCACAAATAGCGAACATTTGTTTAAAAAATTGTCTGCCTGGACTCTCGTTGTCACGTTTCATTAGATTGTCATGTGAAAACCACAAGGCATCTGCATAAAATGAGCCATAATAAACAATAGCAACCCTAATATTTGGCCTATTAACTTCAAAATCTCTTCCTTTCGGAGCCCTTCACTACGGCGTCTCTAATAGCCTGAGTCGCTTTCGGACGTTAAACTACCGATAAACAAACCAACCAAAATCTTTTCCCTTTGAAATATTTTCTTTTAATTCAGCTTAAGCTGCGCCCTTCCTTTATCAATGGGAACGCACTAACAGAGCAGTATGTTGCACTGCACTGTTTTACAGAGCGAAAGACTTAACAAACTCCAACAAAAGACGCTGTGCAAAAAGAAAAGAATACCGACCAAAGTTTGTTGGAAACAAAATTTTTAGATCTTTCATCTTCCATATGGCACCCTAATTAATTCTTGAGGATGATCATACGACAATCGTAGCTTGATAATACGTAAGCTTTGATGACAACTCGTCGGGTAGGGAAGTAAATTGATGTCAAATTGAAAAGAAAGTCGCCGCCAAAGGAGTTGTTGCTAAATAAGATTAAGACATTTTAGCCGCAATTGGGAAGCCTTGTTCACCATTGAAACAATTTGAAAGTAAAAGAGAAACTAATGCCATTCATTGGTCGTTAACAAAATTAACAAGTTGAGGCTACGGTGCGAAAGGATTGTTACTATAGGAGGCCTAGTCAATTGCTCGCCGTAGATTCATGAAATCTAATTACTCGTGACATGTCAGCTCGTTGCATAATCAATTCAAGTAAAAAGAACAAGATGAACGCCAACAAAAGCTTCCAGAAATGTTCATACGTTTCGGCTTTCATACGGAAACCTCCATCATTCACGGTGCAAAACAACGGCATGGCTTTTTTTATGTCACCACTTTCTGTGCTGTTCTTTCGCTCAACTCTTTTGTCTCTCTTCACATTTGAACGCGAAATCGTCAAAGACTCCGTTCACAAGAAAAAGTACGGTGTCGACGTTGTCGGCGTTGTAAGACAAAAATCATGAGCATGAATCTGGCAGGTGGTCCCCGGAGGGTAACCTTGAAGGCAGGTGGCCCACATGGGTCATACGACGCCACATCAACCTACCCACCGGACAGTAAGCAAACCGCCCAGCGTGGAAGTTGGCAGTTAAATTTTATTTCATTTATTAATACCCTCAGGGCCGTTTGACATTACAGAGGGGAGTGATTAAAATGATAGCACATTAAACAAAAGCAAGTAACGACACAAAACATAACAATACAGGTTGATTAGGCTCTTATTTATACAATGCTAGCTAGTGCATTTTTAAAGTGATGATGGTCTTCAATGCCGGCGATAAGTCCGGGAAGGCGGTTCCAATCCTGTTATGTGCGGGGAATAAAACTGTGGGAAAAGGCATTAGTACGGCAAGAAATAATGCCGACTTTGTGAGAGTGGTCAACGCGGGCACAATGATAGCACAGATTAGAGATTAGTTCGTTGTGCAGGTGGGTGTCAATGAAGTGTACTTTGTGAAAAAGACGAAGGCGAGAATTATACCGGCGAGAAGCAAGTGACGGTAGATTTAAGGTTTGTTTCATAGTAGAGATACCGGCAGTCTTATTGTAGTTACGAAGAATGAATCGAGTAGAATTATTCTGGGCAAGTTCGAGTGAGTTATCTTAGCACAGCTCGGGTCCCATACAGAGGAGGCATACTCAAGTTTAGGGCGGACTAATGTTTTGTATAAGAGCAATTTTATTGATACTGGGGCAGAAGAAAAATAATGTCGCAGATATCCGAGCATTCGATTGTCTTTAAACAATATATGGTTAATATGAAGGTACCATGTTAGATCTGGCGTAAAATGTACGCGAAGGTAGCGGTAAGAAGTTACTGACTCAAGAATAGTGTTGTTAAGAAGGTAAGCAGCTGGACTTGAATCTCTACAGGATACGCGCAAGACTTTACATTTATTGATATTAAGTGATATGAGCCAGTGATTGCACCAATGAAAAATAGCGTTGAGATCAGTTTGTAACGTGTTGACATCCCGGTCGCTAGTATGAATTTTCGCTATGAAAGAGCGACCTGCATCGCAAAGGGCCCACCGCTCGGTGTACCTGCTATTGCAAGGCAGTGCTGCAACGCTTAACCACTGCACCACTCCTTGAGGAGGGGTATGCGTACTGCCAGCGACCTTTGAATTGAAAGAATAGAATGTCCTTCTGCATATACGAGAGAGAGAGAGAAAAGTGGTAGAGGAAAGGCAGGGAGGTTAACCAGTAAAATGTTCGGGTTATCTACCCTGCACTGGGGGAGAGGGATGAGGGGGCGAGGAGTAAATGAATAAGAAGTAGAGAAATGCGGTCCGTAGCAAGCACGATAGGCAATGACACAAGCACTGTAAGTCACGGGCCGCCGCAGCTGTAGCCTGCACTGCTTGAGGGCTGACGACTGCTGCCACCTGAGTAGAACAGATTGAGGGCCCTCAATCACAAGCCAGCGCAGACGTTTCACTGTCAAGGAAGGCTGCTTGCCGCCGCGGCTTATAACGTTGATGGCAACGTAAGCATCGGATTTCTTCTCGGAAGGATGAGGCTGGAGGATGATTTGTGCCAGCTATTGCACAGCTGGAAGCACTGAATTCAACAAATCCAGCATCTGCAGTGCATTCTGTGCTGCTGTCATGTGCATGCTGGAAAGCAGCACACGCATGGCATTCATGATTTGCTTCCGCATTGCAATCCTTTGCTCGTCTGTGGCCTGGTCCGGTTCCTGATCAACTACCAGACCAGCAGTAGGCTCAACACACTGGGTGCGCGGTGACTGTTCTATCATTGAGGGTGTGCAGTGCTTCGGGAGCGATGGCCAAGTCACTTGCCGGTCCCGGTCTTTGACCGGAGTTGACTTGTGCTTGATTAGCAATGGGCTCGGGAATCTGAGTACGCAATACCTGCTTGGCCACTGCGGGTTTGTGTAGCTGAGGCAGGGATGACCAACGCCCGTCTTCGACAACCGTCTGTGCTTCGCCAGTCATATTGCTCCCAATCCTTAAAGTAATATGCGGAGAGGGAGGACAAGTTGCCGAAATTCTTGGACGATCCTATCCAATTCTCGTTACACGTTTAGAAGGTCTGTGACGAGGGCTACGACGTCTTAGCACCTTAGGGGCAGCTTCTCTCTGTGTGGAATTGTCTCTTATCATTTGTTTGAGTATCGCCCTTTCTCTTTTCAGGCGAGGACAATCTTTTGAGGCAGCATCATGAGGGCCGCGGCAATTGGCACACGTAAGGACTGTTCCCGGCAAGAATCGGCGCTGTGTGGCTGAGTACACCGTGTGCACACGATGGGGAAATTGCACACACTACTCATATGTCCTATCTTCATGCATTTCCAGCACTGGGGAGGCTTCGCGACGAAAGGCCTAACTGCATGCCGAAAGTGCCCAACCTTCACGTACATTGGAATGCAGTCGCCTTGGAACGTCACCTTGTTGCACTTTGTCCTCCCAAGACGCCGAGCTTCCAGTATGGCTACACTGTCGGTAGCGGGTTGAATCAAAATGGGCAGATCAGAGTCGGAGCTGGCTGCGTCGAAGTCGTAAATGACGCCTGTTGTAGTGTCACTGCCTAAAAGGACATGGGAACGAACGCTGATGCCGCCGAGGGTTCTGATGGTGCTCAAAATCTCAAGCGCGTTCCGGTCCATGACCTTAATGGCGACGACATTCCTAAAACGATTCACCCTCACATATATAATTGCTCCCGGGACGCGAGCCTCCAGGAACGCCGACGTGGCTTGCCTATTGATGTGATTGAGATTCTCCGTGGGAGTCTCTGGCACATATAGGACAGTATTTGCCGATAATCCTCGCTCCGTAGTGATAGGGGACGTACTCGACGACGACGAGTCCTCACCTTTGCGCAGTGTTTGTTTGGCCTTCTTGCTTAGGACTCTGATAAAGCCGTCGTCAGCCGAAGAGTCATCACTGGTGGCTGAGTATACCACGGGGGCCTGGTGGCTTGCGTCATTCAGGAGACCAAGACGTTTCCTCTGGGCTTCTGCGGCCGACCGACCGGACTGAAGTTCAACAGCGTGTACTTCCGTCACCGTCATCAAAAAAAATCATGAATTCATTACAGTCTCGTAAATTAGGAAAAAACTGAAGAGGCAAAGGGACACCCTTCTGGTCTAGATCCACTTCATCGTCTTCTTCCCTGCATATACGAGAATAACCACACTGCGCTATAGGTTCATACCCTTAAGGCGGAGCTTCAGTATCGCCTCGAATTTTTTTACCTGTCTCGTGTGTGGTTCGCCTTTGTAGAAACTTGCATATTTTTCAGGTCAACCTGACTTATGGATTCCCACTAGCCTGTCGCAGTCTCCCTTGCTTCGACATTATTCTCGAGTTCACATTTACGCCCTCCCTACTCCACATACTAAACCGCCTCATTGGTCTTGCTCCGTGCAGCGAAGGCCCTATTTAATTCCGGCCAGTAATGAACGCATTTCTCAGACGAAAACAATTCCGCTGGTCGCAACGTCGTATACCTGACACAGGGTGCCCCTGGACCCTTGTTCATTTTAGTTTCTGGTAATCAGCTTAAAAGGCAAGGGCATAGGTTTTCGAAATCAAAGAGTTTAATGATGTCGAATGCGTGAAATTAAGTGCAAACTTCACTCTTGAGTTGAAACTTGCAGCCAAAATTATAGATCTTGAACTTTCCTTGATATAATAGGACATATGTTTTAGTATACTGTTACGAATGCCAGGCTAATAGAGCCCTGACTAAAAATTACGACACATCACCGCCAATGACTAAATGTACAACACATGCAGATTCCCCATGTTTCATTACAGCCACGTTATTTTTCAAATTTGTCGCCATGGTTACGCCAAAAACATGCTCAAAAGGTGGACTAAGGTAATAGTGCTGGCTCAGAATATCTAAATACACTAAACCCGAATCTAAATACACTCAACAAAATAAAACCCACACAATACGCAGACAAATTCCAATGGTGCCATGAAACACCCACGCTCTATCACGTAACGTGGGCCTGCCAGAAAATAGAGGTGGCACCAAAAATACCAAATCCGAGTGCGGAGCAATGGGAAGGAATGCTCTCCAGCGACCGTAAGGACGTCCAAATTCGGCTGATCCGGCGAGCACAGCTGGCAGCGACATCCAGCGGAGCCCTGGACTAGGGGCAGACGACCATTGCTAAGAAGACGGAAGACACATCTGACTCCGCAAAATTGCTCACCTACTCTCTAGAGCTCAATAAACGTTTTCCTTCCTTCCTTCCTCCAATTCTCTTGCTTCTCTCATGCTATGCTGGCGCCCAACACTAGCACGTGTGCCCGCTGCTGTAAGACCACTGTTCTATACATTCGTCCCGCTGTGTTCAGTGTTAAATTCTATTTATTTCTAAACGTTCATGTCCAAACAGGTGTTAGTTTTTCTGCTAAGTCATTATCAAGAGCCTTCTCAACTGCCATGTATTCTCTTGACGTCAGATTCACATCGCTCATTAGAGCAACCTGTCGATCCTCCTCTGAAGCTGACGTGCGCTGAGACGTAAGAGACAAATACCACTGGGATCATGCCTATTCATCCGTGTTATGTGAGGGAAGTAACCATAAAGTGGACGCTGCATGGTTCGGCCGCCATATGTGCGCCATGTAATAAACCTGTCATGAAGGTATCACGTTGTGCAGCGGCAGGGATGGCAGCACAACAAAGAAGAACAATATAGCACTGCAGAAAGCTCTTCTTTCGGTCCTTAATATTAACGCATTCTTAAGCCTAAATAGCCTTATTCACCATCGGTTGAAGTGGGCTCACAAAACCACAACATAAAAAGACTGCACTTGCGGCACAGTTTATCAGTGAAGGAATAGCGGCTGAAATGTGTGTGTGTGTGTGTGTGTGTGTGTGTGTGTGTGTGTGTGTGTGTGTGTGTGTGTGTGTGTGTGTGTGTGTGTGTGTGTGTGTGTGTGTGTGTGTGTGTGTGTGTGTGTGTGTGCGTGTGTGTGTGTGTGTGTGTGTGTGCGTGTGTGTGTGTGTGTGTGTGCGTGTGTGTGTGTGTGTGTGTGTGTGTGTGTGTGTGTGTATATATATGTATATATATATATATTACGAAGTGTGCAATAGCGAAGGACACGCGCTTGTAGTTGAAGCAGATAAAGGACTGCAACACCCACCTCTATCAGTAAAGACATATCTATAAGGTGCACTGGCTGGGATATTACTGCAGATATTGCATTAGGAAGTGTACGATTGCAATTCGTGGCGTGTAGTGCACGCTGAGAACATGGTTATACACACGTTTTCTTTCTGCGAAAGAAGAGAAAACCATGAATCGGACGATAATCCTTGGTTTGTGAAGAGAAGTGAACACAGTTGCAATGCTGGGTCAGTCAAGCTATGTGCGTACGCAGGAATACATGATTTGCGGCGCCCCGCATCTTGCGACATTTGTATTCAAAGGTAAGCGCCTCGAAGGTAGCAAACTCTTCTTTCTTGAGAAATAAATATGCAGCCACTTAATTACTGCTTGATAATAAGACGGTATCATCTTATTACTTGTCTTTTTCACTTTTTTCGCTGTTTCGCAGACGCATCGGCTAACTGGTTGTTAGAAGAAAATTCAAATGTATCCGAGTGGTATCATGAGCGAGGGCAAGAAACGCTACATCAAGTTGTAAGAGGCAACTATGCTATGTCATTGTTCCTTATCGTAGATTTGCAAACAAGATCTGATGAAGGGTGTAGCACCATGCTTCTCCTAATTTTTCATTTTCCCGCCATTTATAGCCTTTTGAATTTTCATGCGGTCCGATGAGGACATATACTCTCTAACAATCAGTGAACTTTATGACGACCCGATGTGGGACACTTTTATCTCCAACGGGGCTTTTAATGAGATACCATCAAAATACTTTACCTAACGTTAAAAGCGCTGCCGCTAGCAACGTCTTTTCTTTGAAGGGTGCTCGCTCCCAACATATTCTCAGCCGATAACTCTATGCTCCAAACTTCACAGCTGCGATGCATATGTACCCTGTGTCATGGTTCTTTCGCTGCGAGGTGACAATGCGCGAGGCAACTAATCACTGTCGGAGGATAGTGAATGCACGACAGCTATTCGAAAAACCTCCCGCTTGAACTTTAAGCTTCGCCTGCATTGCGAAAAGTATGCTGAGCAAAGTAGAAAATGCCTTGCTCCAAAACATGTTAAAAATAACCTTCTCTTCTTATCTAAGGTGACAGTACGCAAGGCAACTGATTACTGTCGGACGATAATGGACGTTCGACAGCTATTCGAAAAACCACCTGCTTGAACTTTAAGCTTCGCCTGCATTGCGAAAAGCATGCGACCAAAGTAGAAAATCCTTTGCTTCAAAGCTTTTTAACAATACCCTTCTCTTCTTATCTAGCCTGCACTTTCTTCCATGTGGAACTTCTTCAGTCCTTATGCCATATTTCATTGTATAAAATCTGAATGCGTTTTCCTTTTCAGTTATAAAAGCGTATTAGACCAGGTTGGAATGATAATATAAATGCAACCCATGTCTATTCCAGCCTAAGATATTTCTTAACCCCTGTTCATAGCAATTTGGTATTCGCACCCTGCAAATTCTCGCAAGAGTGACTGAGGACGCAAACGAAAGTATGCTGCTCGAGGGAACTATATTCATTCTGCGATGTCAGTGCACGTGAAGGAACCCCAGGTGGTCGAAATTTCCGGAGCCCTTCAACACGGCGTTGCTCATAGCCTGAGTAGCTTTGGGACGTTACACCCTCAAAAGACATAGGCTATATTGATTCTATTATCTGACATTTTTTAAGGGATATCTGAAACGGGCGCTTTCATGCAGCCCTCCATGCTTGTGCGAACTGCCGGCACTGCCTTTTCTTCGTCCTTTTTGAGTCAGTAAATGGTAAGAACCATCAACGATAGCTGTGTTTCGACCCACAGAATCAGAGCTGCTATACACAAAAAAGATATCGAAAGCACTTTTCAGAGGATGAGTTTTAATAAAATAACTTATATAAAAGTCAAAGGAAAATATTATTTTGCCTGGGTTTATCTGCTGACACGATCGCAAAAGCAGGCGTCCGCCAGTTGTCAGTCTAATTCAATATATGTACCTGAGTTGAGCGGAAGGCCTTATGAAGCAGAAGTTAAATACTGACATGCACTATATATGCTCGAATTTATATACTCGCATGAGAAAAGTAGACTCCCATAGGCTTAAACACTTAATAAGAGTTTAATGACTTTTGGACTGAAACCAGTATTCATCAGAAGGGTATATGTTTATTCGAGACCTGTGAATAGGGATTAGGAAGAGGGTGTTACAATGCGCCTGAGTTCGAACCCAAAGATAGAAAGAAAGAAAGAAAGAAAGAAAGGAAGAAAGAAGGAAAGAAGGAAGGAAGGAAGGAAGGAAGGAAGGAAGGAAGGAAGGAAGGAAGGAAAGAAAGAAAGAAAGAAAAAAACGAAAGAAAGAAAGGAAGAAGGTAAGAAGGAAATAAAGAAATAAAAAGAAAGAAAGAACCGCATTCCCGCCACAGCAGAAGACACAGCAATGCACAAGCGCCGTGTAGAACGCACAAAACACACCTACACGTTTCTTTGATTTGATAGACGATTGCTTCGATTCAAAGGATGGCTTGTGTCACACAGATATCGTCCATTTTTTTTCCAATAATGTGCGTGTGGTTCGCCAGTCTCTAGTGATCACGAATACCAGACGGCAACTACGGAGTCGAATTAGGTCGTTCAATAGCTCAGACTTTTTTATTGCCACTAAAAGTACGTTTAAAAGAAGGCTATCGAATTATTCCCAAGTGCACAAGATTTATTAAGAGAACATTTACGTGTGAACAAAAGAAGATCTATGAGTAGAAAATACAGTTTTTCATTTTTGCGTTGTTTAGTGCCAAACAGTTGGGTTTGCAAGTGCAATCAAAGCGCACCATTGCCAAAAAATTAGTTGCCGTTCTTCATATGCATTTCCGCCTGAAAAATATTGAACGCGGAGAGTTGCCGTTAATATTCGAAGAACAGTGTGACGAGCAGGCACATGCATGGCTGGATCTGTCGAATCCAAGAAGCGAAATTCATCAACAGAGCGTGCCTATCTACCAGGTGTTCCAGGGAAGGTGATCACTAATTTTTTTAAATTGGGATTTTAGATGCAAAGAGAAACTTTTTACGGCATAGTAATACCAATGTTGGCCGACGCCAGAAAACACGCTGATTATGATAACTGGTGAAGTGATTAGCTAAATTCGAGTTATTAACATTTTAACTTTTATCGATAGGCACCTGATTGCAATTAGAAAATTTAAGCCAGCCGTCAGTAAAAGCCATGTCAGTTTTTATAATTTCGGCGACATGAATAGACTCGACGTTGTGGCTCGAAAAAGTATGCCTTCATCGTGCCAACAAGTAGGCGATTTCGAAAAGCATTTAGGCAAACAAACCCTTCGAGTGCACATAACAAGTCTAAATAGCCAAATTTTGTCGAGCCGCAGCGGCAATGATAATAGCAATGTCGAAATTATAAAAATGGTTTGGCTATTATTACCGCTCGGCTACAAGTCTGTAATTACAATCATGTGCTTACCAGCAACAATTAAAAAAGATCACTATTAGAATGTAGTAATCACTTTACTCGTTAAAATGATCGCCTTTTTTGACATCGGTAAACATTGGTATCACTATGCCTCAAGTATCTTCCATTTACATCAAAAACACAATTTTTAAAAATTGCTCCAAACTTCCCGTGACACACCAATATACTAAGGCAATTCTTTTGCCACTCAGTTGACTGTCTCTGCTAGCCGCGCCAATATTAGTTTTATGAACTCACACACACTAATAATATCATATAACAAAACTCATGATCTAGATCTGGGCTAGTTAATTCATATTGCACTTAAATCACCAGGCAACGATGGACAGCACACAGCA
Organism: Amblyomma americanum; assembly: GCA_030143305.2. Lineage (NCBI taxonomy): Eukaryota > Metazoa > Arthropoda > Arachnida > Ixodida > Ixodidae > Amblyomma > Amblyomma americanum. Next base: position 19,533 of record JARKHS020001360.1, on the reverse strand, counting down.
AGGACACACGACACGAGGCTGTGTCGTGTCTCCTTCGTGTGCTGTCCCTCGCTGCCTGCAGTTTTTTTTAATTAACAAAGCTCATGTTTCCGGCCACAGGGCGAAGAAAAATTGCGTGCAGCGGCAATGGTGAGGAAGCTACCGAACGCTGCTCACCGTCATTCGATTGCATCGTCTAATGCGGGGAAGCGGATAAACTTAATTTTTCTTACGGCATTTAAGTGACGATATTCTGCGCACAATTTCCATGTATAATATTTCTCCTGCACAGGGATGACTGGAGCTGCCCAGGGCTTCAAGATTCCTGGACAACACCGCATTTTAGCATGCCCCGAATTTGTTCGTCTATTACCTTACGTTCGGTCGGTGACACGCGGTAAAGCTTCTGTCGTATCGGAGGAGCGGATCCAGTACCGATCACATGATGAATACGAGAGCGGCGAACAGGTGCTGGTTTGTCCCTGAAGAAGTCGAACAAAGCCACATGCTTCGCAAGCAGTTCCACCACAGTGCGGCGGCCATTCGTTAGAAGAAACCTATTAATCATAACATGAACTTGAGACAATGCGCAGTGTTGTGCCGGTTCGACAATATCGACATTGCCTACACAACATGACCTGAAAGCGCTACGTTAGTCACCACGCTACAGCCGGTAAATTGTAGAATAGAATCTTTCTGGCCGCTGCCATGACGGCCTGGCCAGATTCAGAGCTTAATGAAGTGGCATTGGCATGTGTTTACGTTCCTTCGAGGTGTCCTTGCTCCTTAACGGGTTCTACGTTCAAGCGTCCAAACGCAGCGCATTGAGATAAAGCACTTCCGCAAGAGCCACTGCAGGAACCCGCCTAACCGCCTTTCATCTTCACGGCGTGGGGCTGTGGGAGAGGCTGTTTTTAGTTACTAAAGAGACGTGTAGAGTCTTGTTGGCATTAACGTGGGTGACGCCACAACTATGATCTCAGTTTCTCCAGAATCAGCCCGTCAGTCTCCGCTGCCTAGAGCTTGATATAAAGTCTGTCAACACCGAAACATGGATCACAACCGCTCACATAATTGGAGTACAGGTGTGGCTCGCAGCAGTTGCAGTTTGAGTGGCAACCATTATTACCGCAAAAATGGCGTTCCTTACAACATTGACGTATATAGTGCGAAGCTCATCGCTGGAACGCCTGAGCTACTTGATCCGTATTCCACGCGTGGCATCTAGTGATAACGCATTGTTCGAAACAGGCTTTCTCGAGCTACGTCAGCATGCGAGGTGCTCATTGATTAAGCTTTGGTATTTTTTTTCGGCTGGTGGTCACCGTTTAATAGTCGGGTTCATGCAGCTCTGCCTGCCTCAGAAGGATGTTACCCTTCTATAAGACACGTTTTACGACTTCCAGTTTGAAGATCTTCTTAAAGCGAAATTTCGAATCTTCTCAACCCACAAAAATAAAAGTGCCAAAGCGACATATTCATTATTTCGGCACTAGCAACGCAATACTAGCCTTAAGTTCGCAAAACCTCTCCATGTAGTGTTGTGTGATCTCGGTGCCACCCTCAAGGAGGCATCGCACACACCGTATGCACCTTTGCCTTCGGCCAATATCCTCCATCCAGAGCTCTCCTCCCGCACCAAAAGATCCCAACACGCTTTCCAGGTGCTTCTCCAACCACCAATCACCCACCGTCGCCATCCAGAATGGCTCCACCTACTACCCATCATCTTTGCCCTCCACCCATTTTCAGCCTACAGAATCTCACCCACCACCACCCATCCACATCTAATATACAGAGAGCCTGCCGATTACCCGTCCATTCATTCCTACTTACCCGACGCCTCCACTTCTGAGAAGCCAATGCAATACTGGATTTTTTGAAAAAGGAAAGATGAGACATAAATATGTTATGAGAAGACGATCTCTGCAGAAGGGAAGTTTGCAAATATCACTGTGAACGCAAATTGTCGCATCACATCGTTTGATTAGCTGTGCACATTTTGGAGAGATAGTTGGTTTATAATGGATACAAATATGAACAGCGCTTACCAAACACGGCTATAAAACAAAGAACACATAGCTATCGGAGCAGGCACACACTTTCTTCAGTTGCACGCAAAAAATACCATGTCACACCTAACCAATCAGAAAAATAAGCAGATGGAAGCACAAGAAGTTGAAAAGAAGCAGACAGAGGTTATGCACCAGAGAAGTAAATGATGCAGCGAACGATGACTTCCGTTTAGTAAGGGCCAGGGGCAACTGTTCATTGATAGCTCCTGATTCCGACGAGCTTTGAAAGGTTAGATCATTCATTTCAAAAGGGGCTGCGCATAAATTATGTTTACAGTGGAGGTGGAATTGCTTAAACCCGAGGAGAAATGAATACTGCCCTGGCTAAATTGAAACGTCCACTGCTCGTGATTAACAGATCATCATTCGGGATCATGGATTCCTTGGGGCATCACACAGATTGTGAAACAAGGTAACCATGTGGGCTAGCTGGTGTATTTCAGACATAACTTCACCAGCGAAAGTAAGAGACACAAAAAGAATAAGACCACAGGACAGCGTTGTCCTGTGTTCTTCTCCTGGTGTGTCGTACTTAATCTAGTGTATAAAGTGAACTTCTAGAAAACTTGATGGCAACTTGACCCCGGTTAAATAGAAACTGAACAACCAGCAGAGTTGTGATTAGAGAAATATAAGTGCTTAGAAAAATATACAGTTGGACTCTATTTATGATGCCGGCTGAAGAAAACAAAGTACAAAAGAGCATAACTGGTTTCCCGAAGAATGGTGTTAAAAGCGGTGAGTTTTTTTCTTTGCACTGCAATAGGAGCAACCCTATGTTAGAAACTTGTTGTATCAGCTCCAAAAATAAAATACCTCGTGTCTAGCATTAACAAAGTACTAATCAGTGCAAATAATTTAAAAGTTAGGAATCACTATGCAAAAAGTAAATCATAAATGTAAGGGTATAAATAAACGTACTTTCTGTAGACGTCCACGAAATGTATAGATTGATTTTTAAAAACAAAACCCAAGCAAGGGACAGGACGAGCATTGATTTGCAACTGTGTTACGAAACAATGCCTCCCTCCTTCCTCCACAACAACGCGAGTGCGCGCCAAGCTCTCACTGCCTTATCAAACCTAGAAACTTCTGTTTCTTCCTGTGCAAGTGAACTGATGCCTCGCTGACACAATTTTATGAGCCATATCTTTTATGTGCAAGTCCTCTAACATTTCACGTGCCATTTTGTTGTTACCACCAGCGTTTATCTTGTTATGTTTGAAAATTTTTTACATTTTCTGCCAAATAAATGACGGAGTTTTGAACAAAACACTACCTGCAATGTACCAATCCGGTCCGTTGCATGGTTTTTTTTTTAAATTTATGTATCAACAACACTACGCCCTATTGCACACCCTTGGATTTTGTATGTGCGTGCATCGCTTGAAGCACTTGTGACTGGAGGCTCTACGTTAGCATTATATTTCCTGCAATCATTTTTTCTGGAAAGTCCTTTTTATGTGAGTGTACCTCATGTGGCACCATCAAATTTCGCTGGAAGCAGCCGCAAAGTTTCGGTGTCGGCAATCTTAATGATAACGAAGTGAGTCATATTATTTATTCTCGCAGTTACACAATGCAAGATGTCTATCAAACAATGGGCAGAAGGGCAGAGCTCTCATTTTTCTGATTGTAGCCTGGGCGACACATTGAAAGTTCATAACTGGAATCCACTAGATTGCGTTTATGAACAGAGAGAAGAATTCCCTCACGTTCCAACAATTCGACGCCGCTACACCCGTACTCTGTTGTGCCTCACACAATATGAAACTATAGGCGTTTTATTCGAAAGAAGTCATCTGCATCACGACGTGGTGAACGCAGAAAGGTGAGAATATTTCAAGAGGTACTTTTTCGTAGGTCATACATAATAATGTGGCAGTCGTCGATGAGGTCAGATTTCATTATCCACATGGAAGGAGAGCTTTTCAGGCATTAAACGTTTTCCTAAAAATTTGTTCAACAGGCATTCTTGTGATGTAATCGCAGAGGGTTGGCTAAAGCTGAAACACCTGTTTTTAGTTAACGACCAATCTCCGAAACTGAAAATCTTCGTGAACATATTAAGAAGTGGCATACATATTTTCTTATGAAGGAATTAGCAGAGAGGAATGTGTTTCTTTTGTTACATTTTGTCAGAATAATTAGTGGGATAGTAATAGCGTAATCATTTTAGCGCTGAAAACTAACTGACCACAAAGCAGAAGAAAAACCAACAACATGCGACCTGTGGAATCCGGCTTCCGACCTCGTAATCGCCTGGAAAGAAGGGGATTGGAGAAACATGACCGCAGCGCAGTTGGCAGAGCACCGGACGCGAAATTCGGAGGTCTTGGTTTCGGATCTCACCGGCGGCATGTTATTGCGTTTACTTCAGCTTTATAATCAATTATAGTTTGCAATAAAATAATTACGCTAGTAAAAGCCCGCTGATAAAGCTCACAAATTAATTTAGAGAAGTGAAGCATGTTCCTTTGCAGCTCGGTTTGGGTGAGTTTTCACTTCCATCGTATATATGTCACCCCGAGCCCCTCAATTCTCTTCTCTTGTATGGCATATTTTCTGCCCCACACTAGGGAACGCAGCCGTGTTTCCTAACCTGGCGAGATGAACACGCCGGATTTATTCGTACTTTGCCCGCACTCGCGTTTCTCCCATAAAGGTAAGCTGGAAGCAAACGGAACTGAACTTTTTAGAGCCCAGTTGATTTTCTGACACTCAAAGAAAGGTAAAAAGGCTTACTACCTGTTACAAGCTGGCTGCCCTATTCTAAGCTGTTTCATCCTCTCATGCGCGCGGTTTCTTCCTTCGCGCCTGCTCAGTTGAAAGCTGTCGTTTTCTGTTTTCCTGCGGACTGGTAAGCATTGCGTACGCTTTTTTTTCTCCGAAGTACAGTCTCGGTCAAACGTCTTAAGGCCAAGGGCTCTTTGCTTGAGCCGCATAACAGAGCCACTACTACGGCACTATTAAAGACCGAATGGCCTTGAATATCTAGCAGAATGTTTCTTCTTGCGGTAGACAAGCTTCCTGCATCACTTGTATTTTGAATGATTCCTTACACGGAGCAGTCTACGAAGATTCATTTCGCTGCAGCTTAACGATGTGGCCTTAAGACCTTTGACCAAGACTGTACTTACACTCTTTACAGTTTAGAGCTAAGCCCTACCTCAGTCATTATTTGACAGACCTTGAGATTTGGTGTGTGCACATAATCGAGATCCTCAACGAGTTATTTACGCAGAGATACAGGCCGAAATCGGTTCATTCCATAAAGTGCACTTTTCCAGAAGCAAATTCTGTCTGCGCGTTTCCTGCTCGCATTGTTATTAAGACTAGACAATATTTACGTCAGCGCATAAAGAATATTTCGTATTGTCAATAATATATTCCAGGTTAAGTTTATTTATTTATTTCATTTATCACATACTGCGGACCAAATACGGTCGCAAGTTCTATTGCGATAACACTAAATTTCTCACTGGGAACAAAAAAGCGTGCCGTCGGTGAAAAAAGTGGTTCATTAGCTGAAGATAAGTGACATCACGAGACCAGACACTTCGCATTAGCTATAAGGAAGCGAAATAACCACAGTGGATAAACCTATCGGATGGATGGTCGCAACGTCATCAAACCGGAAGTTGCAGCACTTCTGTCACGAAGGCGACTACAACTTCTGGTAAAGGTATCACAGATTCTAATGCTATCTGATTGAAAACACATTAAGTAATTAGCTTCCCAGAGAATTTCTTGCGATAAACATCCTAAAGGTTTAAACCAGATGTTGGATGCTTAGAAAAAAAACCATTGCCATTATATCTGCTCCTTTACGAAGTAGAAACTGTAATCCTCTTTTTTTTCAAGGTGAGGCTATCAGAAGCCTCCCCAGGTAAAAATTTCAACAAAGCCAACGTACTTTCGCACCTCCGGCACGAAAAGACCTGATCTTAAACGCAATTCTGAACTAATGCTATCTGATTCTAATGCTATCTTTTTGCAAACACATTAAGTAATTAGCTTCCCAGAGAATTTCTTGCGATATACATCCTAAAGATTTAAACCAGATGTTGAATGCTTAGAAAATAACCATTGCTATTATATCTGCTCCTACGAAGTAGAAGCTCTAAACTTTTTTTCAAGATGAGGCTATCAGAGGCCTCTCCAGGTAAAAATTTCAACAAAGCCAAGGTACTTTCGCACCTCCGGCGCAAAAATGAATGATCTTAATCGCAATTGCAACCTACTAAACAGCATGTACTTTCTATATAATTTCTTCTCAACTGAGGTTTGTAATGTGTCGTTATTTGCGGCGTCCATTCTACGCAATAAAAATGTTTTATGGTTATAATTTATTCATTTGCGGACTATGCACTGATGTTGGTTTTCTCGTATTTTGTTTTAATAGTACCCACCAAAACACTTTCTGTCTAACCTAACTGTCGTCGCCATCGCACCTCAGATTTGTGTAGCGAGTGCTTACTGGGTCTTTCTGGGACCTCAGTTTCTAACGTTTTTCGCTGCACTTGGCTATTATGCAAAAATAACACATCAGGGTAGTGTAGGCACCTGACTTTTGTAATGTTACAATCAAGCCTTTCATCCCACAGGAATGTAGGGACGCATATACATAGGTAGAAAAAATCGCCACGGTTCCAGAGGCATAATCAATCACCTAAATGGGCCGTGTTAGTTATCAGTGGAATTAAATTGTTCGTGCATGTGGGCGTCATGAAATATAAACCAAGTGTGAAAATTCTTGATATTTGTTTACTTTAGGAGAATTGAGACCTACAGACGGAACGCCGAGAACAGACTATAACCTGGCAATAAATAAAGAACTTGTTAAATTAAACCTTGCTAGATGTAAACAATCCCACTTTTTATTCTTGGAAGATAGGGTATAATCCCCTTGTCTCTAATTTTGTGTCTAAATGTTTTAAAGAACAATTTATTGCCCGGTTTTTCCAATGCGACTCATTCAGTGCCGCCTCTCGAATTATAATTTAGGATAGTTCTTCCACAGTGGGTAGCACAATGTTTTTTTTTTCATTTGTTGTGACGTGACGCAAATACAGCTTTATTGCCTTACAATCGAACACAGGTCACCAATTCGATGCAAGACACTAGAAGTAACACAGAAACCTGAAGCTCGCTCTTCTGTTCTCTTCTTAACAATCCAAGCCCCCGCCAACGTGTTTCAGCAAGTTCTGAGAAACTGCTGTTCAGGCTGAAATGAGCGTCAACGTGAAGGCCAAGCAGGATCATGGAACAGTTTTCAGCAGTGTGCCGGCAAACGCTCAGCATACGACCCGCCCCTCAGAGTGGACCGCGGACGGATGGACTTCCACGAAGGAAAAAGCTATTGAACAGGGTTTCAAGGAGGACATCAAAGAATTCGGGACTCTTGGGGAGTACGAAGTGTGCGCCAACGCACTACTCAACGACACGCAAACTGGCTTGACTTTGAATTTCAGCTTTCTTCTGCGACGGCAAGCAGTGACACCAGGCGATAAGCCATCGCCGAAAGCAGTACGATGCAGTGTGGTTCACCCTACCAAGGGAGTGCACTTGACAATTATGCTCCAAAACGGAAGGAGCACAATAAGGACGTGTAAAGAACACAGTAAGATTCCAGATAAGACATAGAGATTTGATTTAAGTGATATTTCCACGGAATATTTGGAGAATAACAGCTATAATGCGGGTGACAAACTGTCCCTGAGATTTGAGAAAGTATTACCAGTGGATAACGCGTAATAATGACGTCATTAGTATATCTAGGAACAATGGCGTGCATATATGTGTATACACATGCATGAGCTCAGCCCAACCACTTTCTCTCTTGTTGTCAGGACGGCTATTGAGACAACTTCAGGCTTACGCCTGCAACGCTCTCTACTTTTCAATTACCTCTGTTCCTCTCAGTACGCGCCGGTTTGTCCTCGGAGGCATTGACCAAGTGTTGCCGCATGTTCCTGGCACTTCCTAAATATTAAAGTCGTGCTTCCGATTCCTCCCACTACCCTTACCTCCTGCGTTGATCATCTCTCTGAACTACGAACCTTTCATTGGCCACCATTTCTTGGTCAAACGTGCCAAGGAAGTGACCACCGAAAATGAGGCCTCTGACTGCTGCCTCAACAATGGCACGCACCCTTCTTCGAAATAAAAAAATCACGATCCCTTACTCACACATGAACTGGCTAATGGAGATGAAAGGGTGAGGCCTGTGTCCAAAAACATACGTAACCAGGGGGACAGTAATGAGTTAGCCAGATGTCCGCGGCAAAGCAATGGTATGGTCTGCGCAATGTATACATGAATTAGTGTAGGTTCTATTTAAGCCCTACTCTCTTCACTGCGATTCTGTCTGTCTCCCTTATACGCTCTGTTAAGTGGAATGGTAGCGCAGCCACGTATGGCAGTTGTAGTAGTGAAAACAACTTGAAAGACTGAAACTGAATTCTTCACAGCTGGTGCCCCTAGTCATACATCAATGCCAGTTTGAAAGACTGACTGAACCCCTCTGAAGGCGAAGCCGCTGTTTCCCAGAGGTTGTTGCACCTCTGTTGCACTTTTTGTTCTGTTCATGTACACGTCGTATTAACGTGAGCGATTGTTTCAAACTACAAGAATGCTTTCGCCAGAACAGCTGTGCGCCACGCTTAACCTCAATCGAAATCCGACTGGCTTCACAACTGTATTTTGACCGTTCGACCATGCCACGGGACGGTCAAGCCAAGTGCAAGGAACACAACCTTGATGACAGCTGCGAGTCAGTCGTCTTGTTGGTTGAAGAGCTCCGGGACAAAAACTTACCACGGTATGTGCGTGTAGCGCGAAACGGGACAAGGAACAAAGAAAGACGCACACAACGCAGGCGCAGGCGTGTCGTTCGCTTTCTTGTCTTTTGTGCTCGTCTTTGTTCGCGCTGTTTATTCAAGAAGCTAACTTCTCACTGACAGAAACCTAGGAGACCAGGACGTGTTCCGTGAGGGCCCTCACGGACCACGTCCTGGTTGCCTAGGTTTCTGTCAGTCGGAAGTTAGCGTCTGTGTTGTGTGCGTCTTTATTTGTTCCTTGTCCCGTTTAGCGCTATACTCATATACCATGGACCACCATTACCAACTCGCCCAAATTTCTACCCTTGTAAAAATTTACATCTGAATCATGCATTGTTGACATGCAAATCCATAGAAAGGGGCATCCGAACTTGGTCTCCTGTGATTGGCGTTACAACGGTTCGGCCCGAAATCAAATTCCTCAACGCATACAGGCCTAGGTACCGAGCTCGACACATTCGCAGAACAAACAGAATTGATCTACGTTGACGATGAGTCTTCTACTGTGCCACGGATCTCCCCGGAGAACACTCTGACCGAAAGAATGACCTAGGCGACAGGTGTACCCACACAGATGCACATTTAATACACCCTACGTGGCTCACACACTAGAACACAAAACTAACAAAACTAACACAAAACACAAAGGCTATAAATACACATGACCTGGGAACTCTGCTACCCTCATCTCCTACTATCGTTCTACTATTCGTGGTCGACATTCGTGATCACGGTTGGTTCGATGCGGCTGCGGCGTTGTATGGATACAGTAGCTGGCGCCGAGGCGGCGTTCGACGTGCTTGGGCTGGCCTCACTGGCGGCGTCGCTGGCAGCGTCGTATAATCTCCCGGTTCAAGCGCCCGCGGAGATGATGCCGCTGATGGTGGCGTTGGGGGCAGCACCCGGATGGGTGGCAACAGTGCTGGAGACACCCCTGGCGGTAACAGGTGGTAGCATCCTCTGTTGACTCCCGGAACGGGCTGAGGAACGTCAGGAAGTCCACGATGCGAAGCCGCAGAACGCGAGCTCACCGGAGCAGTAGCCGGCGTCGCTGTCTTCCAGCCGAAGCGTCCCTGACCCGCCAGAGCCTGCGCTTCTCTGTTCTTCCCACCACCCCCCGTGCCTCGCTCTCCATCGCCCTTTTATAGCCTTGGCGTCAGTCTACATAAGCCTTGTCGTCGTCTTCTCCTTCTTGTCTTCTCCACCAATCATTTCTCTCCACCTCACCGAATGCTTCCTCTTCATCTTCTTTTTTCCTCGGTTAATCCACGTCGTCTTCTTCGCACCTCTTATCTTCATTATTTTATTTTAGACTCCTTATTTTATGTGACAAGGGCACCCTCTCTCAGGAGTTTTTCCACGGAAAACTGCACACGTCATCTTCATCTTCAAGCCATCCACCAACTATCTTCAGCGGCGATTCTAAACCGAGCACACAGCACACCGCAGATGTCCACCACACACCAAAAGCACACTATTAACACATCACACCAAACTGCATTTTCGGAACATTAGCACACGACTGCCGTTGTCCGTACAGAGTCCTTAATAAACATGTCAACCACACACTCCCTTGTATATTCACATAACAATAGCAACCACAACAACAGTTCTACAACAACACCAAAAAGATACATTCCAGAGATAGCTAGAGCTGTTTAGTGTGCTCTATCTGTAGAGAGGTTTAATTTGCAACATATGATCTCCGTTTTGCCTGGCCTATCCGAAAACATCTCCCCCTTGATTGGCAGTCGAGCCGTGATCGTCTGTCTTCATTTACATTGGGCTTCATTAGTACCTCATCCCCTCCTGCATTTTTATTCCCATTGCACGTGGGCAACTCGGCAACATCACCTGTCTCCTCGGCTACTACCGAGCATGCTACCCTGGGGCCGTACCGTACGGCACCGCTTTCTTCGTACTTCAATATATTTACATAGAAAGCCTTTTTAGTGTCATCTATCAATAATTCATAATCCATGTCTTTTTTCTTCCGCGCCACCAGGTACGGGCCCTTCCATTGCATCAGTAACTTATTACGATCCGTGGGTAGCAGGGCTAGAACCCTGTCGCCCGGATTCATATTCCTGTGAATGGCATTATTTTCATAATATTCTCTTATGGCATTCACGCGCTTTTTCCAGCCCTTGATGTGCAAGCCTGCATGTTTCCTTCAACCTGTCCCGCAACTTAAAAACGTACGTGTATGTTGTCTTGAGATCTGATGCAATCTCTCTAATAGCCCACATCAGCTTGAGTATTGCAAGTGGACTTCTAACGGTTCTCCCGTACAACATCTCGAAGGGCGAGGAACCAAGACTCGTTTGCGTGACTTCGCGGTAAGTGAACAAAAGAGCTGGGAGATATCTATCCTAATCAGTAGGTCTGTCCTGGCACATTTTCTTGATCATATTTTTGAGGCTGCCGTTCAAACGCTCTACAAGCCCATTACATATGAGATGGTAAGGCGTCGTCAGTAACTGCTTTACTGATAATAAGCGGTTAACCTCCTTCATTGGTTCCGATGTGAAGTTCGAGCCCTGGTCACACAAAACTTCCCTTGGGAACCCGTAACGCGAAAACATTTCCACAAGACCCTCTGCCACTTGGATACTGTCAATAGTCCTCAGTGGATTAGGGTCAGGATAACGAGTGGCCACGTCAACCAGAGTAAGCGCATATATATTGCCTTTGGCGGATACTAGAAAGATTAGCCCCACAATGACAATAGCCACTCGCTGAAACGGTTGGTAGACGGCTGGTATTTTGCCCAGAGGTACCGGACGAACTCTTCCCTTCGGAATTGTGCGCTGGCACACGTCACATGAATGAACAAAGCGCTTAACGCCTCTCTGAACACCCGGCCAAAAGACCTCCTTGGTGATCCTAGACACCGTTTTTTGAACACCCTGGTGTCCGGCCTTAATGGTGTCTTGTCCTAAGCGTAGCACGGTCTCTCGCATATTCTGTTCAGAAGACCATTTACCAATTGACATTCTAATTGCGCACAACTCTCCTTTCTTTTAACTTTTTCCCCGACTCTTTCGAAGCAGGCTTTAAAGCTCGGGTCTTCTATTTGCCTAATTGCAATTTCGCCCGGTGTTACGCACAGGCGCATCGTAACAGGAGTGGAGAGCGGACGCTGCGTTGCTCAGGCTGTCGCTTGAGCCCTAGTCTCCACGGCCGACGAGAAACTGATTGCCCCATCACCCGCCTGAGCTGTCGAGGGCCTTTCCTCTCTTGGGTGTTCTTCAACGTCGATCATCCTCCACTCGGGATCGGGGTCTTCGACACTTCTTGCACCCGTAATGTATCCCAAGATGAGATCGTAGATGGGTTGGTCTACGCATTTGCCACTACCTGTCCAGTATAATATGGCGTGGACACTAGAATCCTGGCTCCGGGAAGGTACCTTACTGTGCTATCTACTAGAGTGGCGACCTTCGCTTCCCGTGTAAGAACTTCGTCCTTCACCAGGCTTCTCCGAACCAAAACCAAAACTGTGTTGGCTCTGCTGTCCCCTATTTGGCTCTGCTGTCCCCTATTGGCTCTGCTGTCCCCTGACGGTCCCCTATTTGCCCAACCACCACCGGCATTGCTGCTTTCGACTTGGGTGTTCCACTCACCCCTCCATTTCCCAGCGGCGTTTGCTCTTCTTTTAGCTGTGGAACTTCAGGAGGTGTGACAAGTTCTGCCCGAGAGTCGACAACGCATGCGGCTCGGTCCTGCGTTCTGTATCGGCACTCATCCTGAGTATGACCCCTCTTCTTGCAACTTTGACACACAACCTGTGTTTTTTGGGCATCGCTACTAGTCCGACCGTCAACTGCACGGTGTCCCACCTTGCCGCAGAGAAAACACCTTACTGGCGCCTTAGATGCACCGCCATGTGCTCTCGGTTTTGCCGCATCTGTCTCTAGGATCTTTTGGGTTTCCTCCTTTGCCTTACTCAAATTTCTTAGCCTTTGAGCCTCGAGGAATTGGTCTGCTGTGTCGGCGAACTCTTCCAATGAACACAACTGTTTTTCTTTCAAGAATAGCGCAAGCTTTGAGCAGCAACACGCTAAAAATTCCTTTGTGACTAGCTTGTCACGCCCCCCTTCAAAACTCTTTTCTGTATTTGACATATCAAGCCACCTATCAAAATAGCTGGTCAGCCTGCAGGAAAACTGCTTAGCGGTTTTCGAATCCTCCGGTTTCCCGGTGTGAAATCTTTCCCGAAATCCCTCTGCCGTAATCCTGAATCTTTGGAGGAGGGCCTTTTGGGCTTTCTCGTAGTCCATGGAATCAGCAGCGGGCATCCTTCCAAACACATTCAGCGCCTCTCCGATTAAACACATGCTCAACGCCGTGGCCCATTCACTGCGCTCCCAGATTTGCCCCAAAGCTATCCGCTCGAACGTTGCAGATATGCGTCCAGATCATCTCTTTTGTTATCGAAAGGAGTCATCAGATTCCTTGGACAAACTCTGGCCGGTCTAGAAGATTCTCTACACGCTAAGGAACGCTGATCACTGTCCGTGATCTCCTCGTATCTTCCCGCGAGATGCGCCTGTTTCCACAGAAGAAACTCCTTCTCCCGTTCTATCCTCCCTTTCTCTTGTTCTTCTGCCTCGCGAGCTCTCCTAGCTTCTCACTCTTCTGCCTCGCGAGCTCTTTTCTCTTCTCGCTCTTTTGCCTCGCGAGCTCTCTCATCTGCTTCGCGGGCTCTTTTATCTGCTTCGCGAGTGTCTGCGCGTGCTTGCGCCCTTTCCTCTCTGTGCCTATCTGCTCCTCTCTCTGCCTCTTTCTCTACTCGTCATAGCGACGCATAGCCTCTTCCTTGCTTAACCCTAGCTTGAGCGCCAGTTCTAACGTTTTTGCCAACTCCGTACTTTTTGCCGTCGAGAGATAGGAAAGATCCGAGACAAAGCAAAAAAGAAACAAGGAAATGAATCCTGGCACAGCCTCACTACTTATCTTTGTCACGGATCTACCCGGAGAACACTCGGTCCGAAAGAATGGACTAGGCGACAGGTGTACCCACACGGACGCACATTTAATACACCCTACGCGACACACACACTAGAATACAAAACTAACAAAACACAAAGACTATAAATACATACGACCTGGGAACACGGCTACCTGCGTCTACTACTAGCGTTCTGCTATTAGCGGTCGGCGTTCGTTCTCAGGGTTAGTTAGATGCGGCTGCGGCGTTGTATGGGTCCAGTAGCCGGCGTCGAGGCGGCGTTCGACGTGCTTCTGCTGACGTCGCTGGCGGCGTCGCTGGCTGCGTCGTATAAGCTCCCGGTCCAAGCGCCCGCGGAGGTGATGCCGCTGATGTTGGCGTTGGGGGCACCACCCAGATGGGTGGCAACAGCGCTGTAAACACCCGTGGCCGTAGCAGGAGGTAGCTTCCTCCGTTGACTCCCGGGAACGGGCTCAGGAACGGCCGGAAGTCCACGATGCGAAGCCGTAGAACGCGAGCTCACCGGAGCAGTAGCCGGCGTCGCTCTCTTCCAGCCAATGTGTCCCTGACCTGCCGGAGGCTCCGCTTCTCTGCTGTTCTCCCCCGTGCCTCGCTCTAACTCGCCCTTTTATAGCCTGGCGGTTTCAGTCCACGTATGCCTTGTCGTCGTCTACTCCTTCTTCTCTTCTCGACCAAACATCTCTCTCCACCTCAACGAATCCTTCTCCACCAAGCATCTCTCTCCACCTCACCGAATGCTTCTTTTCAACTTCTTTATTCTTCGGTTAATCAACGTCGTCTTCTTCACACCTGTTTCCTTCATGGAAAAGCTCTCGACTATGCTACCGCAAGTATCGAGGAACGTAAATAGGAATATAAATAGTGGCAAAAACTAAGTTCAGTTCCGGAAACGCGAAACTGCCCGGGGAATTCGAAATGTTGCGATTCGAGAGTGGCTTCTCGTGCTTATGCTTCTACCCTGAATGAGGAAAGAACCAAACGTCATCGAGAAAATAAATTGGAGTGTGCACTTAAGCTCCACTATAAGGGTAGGACGCGCATCGAATTGGTTAATGCACATATATGCAGAGCTAGTCATTCTCTGCTTAACAATAATATATTCCTGGTGCAGCGGTTAAGCAATGCGCCATTCCCTGTGATGTCAGGTGCTGCCACCGGTGGGACTTGTGCGATCCAGGTAGCACCTCCCAGCAACCTTTCGCGAGCAGCCATTAATTTAACTGCCACCTGCCACAGTGTGCTGTTAGCTCAGCATCCAGTGGGCACGTTGTGGATGACGCCACAAGGTCACGTGACCTGGCTGCCGAACCTATCTCCTAGGTTCTTTCTCTGGGGATTTTTCGGAGACTTCTCGCTCACGGTCAACGACGCCGACGCCAGATTGTCTGTGACATGCGCTCTTTAACCTTATCCGGTTAAAATATATGACCTCATAGGAACCTAGATCATTCAGAGATGTGGTCGCGCAAATCAGGAATGACTAACTGATAAAATTCACCACTGGAGTTCGGTCCAATACCTCCGAGGAGGCCGAAACCGCATCAGCGTCTGTGATAAGCGATGTCACCTTGCTGTCTACTTACCAGTTCTTTTCTCTCTCTCTCCAGTTTTTTTACTATCGTTGGCCTCCGTGGCCTAAAATAGCATGCCCTGGGACATTTTTCTGATGGAAGCCATTTATCAGTTGCACGAAGTCTGTTATGCTCCAGCCCGATTTATCTCCGGCCGCACTCCTGCACTTGGCAGCTGCATCCGCGCAGCTTGAGTGCTCTTTAGATAGTGGGAACAAGTACACTTCTAAGAGGTCGTCCGGTGTTTTAAGGGCACGCTTTTTTTTCTTCCTTTGTCCGACGTCATTCGGCAGATATTATATGTCGTCTTCTCAAATGTTATTACTTAGCATATCTAGTTTCGTCTTTCCTTGCCGGCCTTTATTTTGTCAATAACTCAAGTCTACTTCCTGAGCTCATCCCGTCCGACGTTATGAAAGTCACAGAAATAACTGCAAAACGAATTTACACCTATGTTACCTCAGCATCCCCAATTATGCTAATCCTGCCTGCAATTGCTGGATCTGAAAATTCTGCGCGTCAACTACAGGCTAGGTTGTCTGCCGGCATGTGTATAGCAAAAAAAAAAGAAATCCGGCGCTTTTCAACGGCACAGCCTGACAGCGTGGCAGAGCCTGCGGTGCCAGGTCATTGGCGCCTTCCAAACCTACTTCTAAACCAACTTCTATACCTGCTTCAATACCTGCTTCTAATGTCCTTCTAAACCTACTTCTAGACCTACTTCTAAGCCTGATTCTACTTTCTCATCCGGCATTTCTCGCACGCTGTGGAGTCTCTTAGTGTCTGCCGCGCATCCCTCCATATGATTTCTTCACTCTTATATTTTCTTCCGTTTTTTCCAAGGCAAACATAATTTCGAATATTTCCTCATTTCCTGCGTGTGTGCCGCTTCAATGGTTCCCTGCTTCATTCACGTCCTTACATGCAAGCCCGCTTGAACGTGGGTAATTTTTCACTCTCTCCTTTCCAAAAAATGAAAGTCACTGCTTCCATTCACATTCTTCTTTAATTTCGACAAAGCTCTAGCTTGCTTTAGACCATTACCCATCTTTTCTTTAACTAAGCTGCACAAGCTCTATTTATGAACTTTACTGGGAACTGCATCCTTGAGACGACTATTGCACCGCCTAACGTAGGCAAAACTCGCTTTTCTTTCCCACAAATCCATCGGTCCCGGCTTGCATGGTGCCGCCTGCTCTTTTAATAACTCGTCTCCAAGTGTGCGTGCTGCCTCGGCCGCGTCCACTCCAGCTACACCTAGGCCAACGCTGATCGACTTCTTGAACTCTAGCGGGGCATCGTTGAAAAGCATAGAGTTTCTTACTGTTTACTAGAGGTAAAGCTGGCGCGTCTGTGGGAGTTTGCATGGAGCTTCCTCGAGACCACCTGTACTACCATGGTCGCTCTAAGCATCATGGGGCGGAGAGCTACCGACTGCAGAACTACAACTTTTGCCGCCAAAATAATAAAAAACAAACCTTGTTCGATAGTCAAGATTGTCCTCTCATTCAATATTTTGTCTATGAATTACGACAAACGAGCAGAAAATAATGTAAATCTAAAGTTTCCTCAAAATAAGCGGTGGCTTGCTCTCCTATTGGCCAAGCATTGCAGACCACAAAAGCCAACATTTCGTGCTTAACAGACGCACTTTAAAAAGAAATATGTTTTTGAAAAAGATGTTGTCGGTTCAGCATTTTAAAACGTTTTTCCACAACATTTCGGAAAACAAAATCCTTCTATTGGCGTTGTGTGCTGTTGCATTTTTGCTACTATGGCTTTTGCACACTACATTTACGCCAAAGTCGTCTGCGCGTGGAGCGCGCCGTGGATACGGAATGGAACTCAGTAACGCCACTCTGTGTTTCCGAAAAAAACCTACTTTTCCGCACCAAATAGCTCATCGCCCCATGACGCTTTGCGCGCCCATGGAGGTACAGGTGCAGCGCCGAAAGCTTTCCCTCTACTTAATAGTAAGAAACTGTATGTTGAAAAGTGCTTTGGAGCAAACATTCCGTGCTTTTTTTAAAACCTACCGCGGAACGACCAGCACTCAGAATACGGCGAGTGGAAACAATTAGCGCCTATATTTTATCTGATATAGGGCGGGGAAATATGCAGGGTGTTTCAACTAAGACTTAACAAAGTTTTTGAAAATAAAGTATTGGAGTTAGTGCGCATTTTTCGGCATAGAATTGTCAGTGCTGTAGTACATCGTAGTACAGCTGAGATGTCCTAACAAGCAGGCTGCTTCACTAATATTCAATAGTTAAAATTTTTACTATTACCATTATTCTCCTTAAATATTTGAAGGCGTGTAGCCCATCGTAAGTAATATCTATATCACTTTCTTAGAATTTAAAAAAAACGCGAGCACAGTCCGGTTGGGTGCTTTGACCCAACAAATTTTGCCTACATCCCGCCAAAATACAGGGGCTTTCGAGGAGCTGGCAAGCAAGCAACCTCTCCAGTGAACGTAACTTGTCGAAGCAGCGAAAATTTGTTGGGCCACAGCGCCGAGGGTGACCCCGTTTTCGAAATTCTAAAACCTGACATTAGGGTTACTTACGGTGGGCTGCACGCCGGTCAGCAATTAAGAGGTTAACAATAAGGGTTAAAAAGTTAACTATTTAGTATTAGTTACCCAGCCTGCTGGTTCCCACATCTCAGCTGTACTCCGATCTACTATACGGCTGGCAATGCTATGCCAAAAAATGCGCTCCTCTAATTCTAAAAGCCTATTTTTAAAAGTTGTGTAAAGTTTTAGGAGAAACACCCTGTATACAGCTTTACATGCTGTGTGTCAGATTTAACTCAACCACTGTTTTCACTCTGGCATGGTTGCGAATGCTGATTGCTATTACGGACCTAAAAGGCCACTGAAGAAATTCTTTAATTCGACAATATTGAAAATATCTAATGTGTGAAGCTTGGGGGGAAACGCGTGGTTTTTTTGTAGTGGCATTCAAAATGGCAAAGTAATCGCCTGATAGTACATTGACAGGATTATTGTCTCGAAGTATGCATGGGCCCGTAGAAGTTCTCTTAAAATGGGAAATAGAACTTTGCTATCCTATGTCAGGTGTTTCAAGGAAGACTAATTCTCAAAAATATGTTCTTGAAGTATATATATGACTTTTTCAACATAGTAGTGACTTTTTCAACATAGTTGGCAGACCCCAGAAAACCGGTGAAATCATCTTAATTAGTAAGCTGCTTAAATAAGTTTACTGATTAACTGTATGCTAAATGAGCTGGCGCCTAGTGCACTTATGGATTTGTAGCTGATCGTTATTAATAGCCAGAACAGTTTTTACAGTTTTGAAAACGCGATTACCTTGGCGCTTTGCATCGACGAAATTTGTCTCTTTTTTCTAGTTACGTACGCTGCAAAGGTTGCTTTCCTGCATGCTTTTCGAAAGCGCATGTAGTTAAAATGTTAATTACCAGAAATGTGTTAACCAGCTTACTATTTAAGACAAGTGAACGGCTTTCCAGTCTCCACCAACACAAGTAATACCATGCCGGAACAGCCATGTTTTTTACCCCAAAAAGCCTATTTTTGAAAATTGTCTTCCGTGTAACACCAAGTATAAGAGAATACTATACAGCATTTGAAACAGTGCGATGAACCAGGAGTACCACATACCACAGTGCAAGGCTGTATGCGATGATACCATGCTGAATAGGACGGTTCTCGTCCCTGCTCTTAATTCCTCGATCTTACCTAACTTTGCGTTGCAGGAGTTGTTCTCACGTCACGTGCGAATTTCAGATTTCAAAAGAATAAAATGCTTTCTAACGCAAAAAGGTGCAGATTATTTAAGCCGGTCATGACCCTGTGAGAACTCTATCGCTGTGACGTTCCATTGACTGGTCGGGTAACCAATCTTTTTGTGTGAACTTCCTTTGGTGGTGCCTGTGTAGTTACATTTTTGTTGTGTGTTTTGTGTGTGTGCAACATGACAGCCAGTGAACGGTGGTGCGCGTGGGAAAGTGTTCAGTGTGGTGTGGTGCAGTCCGCCGACCAGTGCTTGGTGCAAGTTTTTTTTTCGGACAAAAAAAAAACTTCTCAAATAGGGGGCATATTT